>ML792199.1:681270-712513 GCA_009831015.1 Picea engelmannii
CCATTCGAAAAGGCCCTCCTTGGATTTGAATGCAGTCTTCCACACATCAGAAGGTTCGATTGGTACCTGGTGATACCCAGACTTCAAGTCGATCTTGCTGAAATATTTTGCCCCCTTGAGTTGGTTCAGAAGGTCATCAATCCATGGGATCGGGTACCTATTCCGAACAATGATCTTGTTCAGTGCCCGATAGTCAATGCAGAGTCTCCAAGTCCCATCCTTCTTTTCCACCAATATGATCGGGCTCCCACAGGGCGATGAACTCGGTTGGATGTGACCTTTCTGCAATAGTTCCTGAATCTACCTCTTGATTTCGTCATTCTCCAGGACAGAGCGCTGGTAGGTGGGTCCATTGGGCAGTGGTGCTTGACTTGGCAGTGTAGAGGCACCCCTGTGGGGGAGGTGAAGATGTCTGATAGTCAATGCAGAGTCTCCAAGTCCCATCCTTCTTTTCCACCAATACGATCGGGCTCCCACAGGGCGATGAACTCGGTCGGATGTGACCTTTCTGCAACAGCTCCTGAATCTACCTCTTGATTTCATCATTCTCCAGGACAGAGCGCCGGTAGGTGGGTCCATTGGGTAGCGGTGCACCTGGGGTCAGATCGATGGGGTGCTTGACCTGGCAGTGTAGAGGCACCCCTGTGGGGGAGGTGAAGATGTCCTCGTACTCCTCCATGACCTTATTCATCTGTTGTTTTCGTTCAGTGGGGCCTTGTCTGGAGGTCATGGCCACAATCTTCCTCTTTCCTTGAGGGCGGATCATCAGGAAAACAAATTTCCTGGTTTGGGAAATGAGCTTACTACATTGTTTTGCAGTAACCAAAGAGATGGTGGTAGGCGGTGCTATCTCTAGTATCCTGTACAACTTATTGCCCAAAGTGATAATAACAGCACGAGGCCTGGACTCATACACAGCATGTCTCTTCCACAAGTATGGTTGGCCTAATAATACATCAGAAACATCAAGAGGAGCAATGTCACATATTACCTCATCCGTGAAGGGCTTGATGCTGTAGGGAAGGCGACATTGTCGACTGACGCGGATGTCACGTCCTTGATGCAACCACCCGATGGTGTATGGTTGTGGGTGTGCTGTGGTCGGCAAGCTCAACCGCTTCACGACCTCTACCGAGATGAGGTTCTTCTGGTTCCCGCTGTCGACAATGAACTGCAACGGGGAACCCTTTACCCACATCTTGGAATGGAAGAGACGCTCTTCCTCCTCTGGATCTTCTGGTTCCTCCTTCTGGATCTTCGTGGTGGCAACGATGGCGTTGGGCTCTGCATCGATAATCTACTTCCCCCTATCATTCCCCTTGTCAGGTTCTGATTCAGAGTCAGAGCATGCATTCGATTCAGAGGCCTTCAACTCGGCTACCAGTGACTGCTTGGCCCGACACTCACTTGTGTTGTGAGTGGAGCTTTTATGGAACTCACACCACCTCCCCATGTCCTTTTTTGGCTTCGTGGTGTTGTTCTTTTCTTGTGTCTTTGGCGGGTTGTCCTGGGCTGCCCCACCTTGGCTTGGTCCTTTGTTTTGCGGTTTGGGAGTACCTTTCCCGTGCTTCTGATTTGCAGACCCAAAGTCTCGCTTCTTTTGTTTGAACTTTTGCTCAATCTTGGCAGCATATCGATATGCCACACCAAATGAGGAGATGTCGAGGAACTCCATTTCCTCCTGAATGTATCTGTGTAGACAACTGCAGTACTTTAACACCAAATGTTTCTCTAAATCTTTGATACCCAAATTTGTGCGTAGGGTATGAAACATATTTGTCATCTCATGCACATCTTGGTCCCTTTGCTGCCCCAACGTAGTCCATTGTATGTATTTGTCCTCATAGCTCCCCACGGGATAATATTGTTCGTTGATGGCATCTCAAAAAGAATTCCAAGTGGTTGTGGTCGAGAACAAAGAGGGTTCTCCCTCGCCCTCTTTCTCTGAGTAGGTTTCTCACCAGTCCTTGACATGGGGGGCGGCTTTGAGGAGTGCGAAAATAATCTTTTCTCGATCGGAAAAGTCATGAACCGAGAAATATCCTTCTAAAAGATTCAACCATCTATCTATGGCATCTGCATCTATTTGGCCGTCAAATATGGGAATGTCAAAGTTTACTTGTACCTTAAAAGGAGTGGCACCTCCAGAGTGGCTTCTGGATGTCAATGCACCGCCAGTCGGAATCCGTTGAAGAATCTAGGCGAAGTTGTCCATCATCGCGTTCCTTTGTTTCTCGAGGGCCTCCTCGAGCAACATTTTGATAGGATATCCTGCTCCCTCATCTTTCTTTTCTTCCCCCATGGGCAGTCATCGGGGTTTGCGAGGCAGATCTTGCAAAGGTTTAACCAGATCGAGCCCCAACTCCTTATACCCTGATCTCGTTGGGGACATGCAAAGAAGGATTGAGAATAAGCAGACCGCTCTGATACCACTGATCCGGATTTATGTAGGAACACAATGAAATACATAAATACACATAAACGCAGAGATGCAGTGGAAATAAGACTTCATTTCATTAATAACAAATGACTGAAATATGCTTACAGAATGGAAATAAACTAGCTAGGGCGCTGGTAGCTTATCTATGAGAAGAGATGTGGTTGTTACTCGCATCCGTGAGAAGATGATTACAATGAGGCTCTAGAGGCCTTTTTACAATAGAAGAGAATGCAAAAATTCATAAACATCCAAAAACCTAACCCTAGGAGATGAAGCGCCAAAAGTCATGTGGGCCCCGTTTGGGTAAGTTAGTACATCAACTTCCCGGGGTCGTAACTTTTGCATACGATCTCCGTTTTAGGCGTGTGATAGATCGTTGGAAAGGTATCGTCAAGGAGATTCATTCTGGGGGATCAATCATGCCTTTGTCTATCATTTAGAACCTCTATCTCAAAAAACCTTCATTTAGGCCCCCAAAATGGCCCCGAAAGTTAAAACCTGCTAAAAATAGTAAATTGCCAAAATTGCCAGAAAACTGTTTTGAGCCAGTCGAAAAAGGTGGGTGGCCACCGATATCCACCTGGATCATTTTGGGTCAACATTATTGGCACTGGAGGGGAAATTCTTTCCGAAGCATGTCGAACAATGGGATCACCCACGTGACAGGCGGGAATACTTGGTGGAAATTCATACTTTCAAAGTGATAGATTTGGGTGAGGGGGGGAATTCAACTGTAGTATAAGGACCATTTTTCACATTAGGGATAACCAAAGAATGAAAGTGGTGCAATAAAGATATACAACAGAATTTATACTGAGATTCACATAAGATAGAAGAATGGGAACAATGACCCGGGTTTTGTTGAGCAATGTGGCCCAAGTGACACGGGTCCCTCACCCGGATTATGGATTAACTGTGAGAATCGAGGCTTAAGGTGAACCTTGTCTCAACACAAAGTCTCATGCATACCTTCGATTCTCGACACACAGACAAGCAAACAGGAATCTTTTGAAATCAGCGACTCACCGGAGGAAAACTAGTAAACAAACTAGTCAAACAAGGGAATAAAGAAATATAAAAAACCTGTGGCAGTAGATGATGAAATCTCAAGTGCTCATAAGTGATGGAACTTTATAGGAAAACGACCATTGCTTGGAGAGATCAGATTGTAAGTGGTCAGGTAAAGTGTAGTTGCAATCACATAGCTATGTAAGCCATCATGCCATCATGGTTTTCAGCTTCACCAGAGAATGATATGCTACCCCCTTAGACTTCCCCTGCTGACTTTGATGATATAATTACCAGACTTACACCCATTTAAGATGAATTTAATACAGAGTTTCCGAAAATGTCAAGTATGGTGAAAGAGATTCTAGGAATCCAGTATTTCCATGCAACTACCCAATAATAAAGACAATATCCTTCATATTGAACACTAGAAAAACCCAAAAGAAGGCAACCTACAACTTAAAATGGTAAATACCAACCCATGGAAAAATCAAAGAAGGGATTATACTCCAAAACTGGAACTAAGGAAAAAAAGGGTTTAAGACTGAAACTATGGGGAAATGTACGAACATGAAAAGGTAACAGTAAATACATACAAGAAAGAGAATTAATAACATTGAATAAATACAAACAAGAAAAGAATGAAAGGTGACTTATGTAAAAGATGATGAGGCCTCTCAGGAATAAAAGAACTTTAGGTGATGACCATTCACGGGAAATTGAAGTGGTTCGCCATCCAAGGTTTTTAATCTAAAAGTATTTGTCCCTAAGACCTCGTAGATTGTGTAAGGACCCAACCATAATGAATCAAACTTGCGATGTTTGGATGGGGCTTCATGTGCTTTGTCCCATAATAAAACATCACCTCCTACTTTGTAATCTACCATTGTGGCTCTTTTATCAAAGGAACGTTTAAAAATGTCTTGCTTCTTTTGGAGGTGTTGGAATGCGTCTTTTCTTACCTCTTCTAATTCGAGGAGTGTGTCTAAACGATGTTGCAAGGGTTGGAAATCGTCTTCTTCTTCAGCAATAGCCAACCTCAAGGATGGAATTTGTAAGTGAACAGGTAGGACAGTAGGAGTGCCATACACTAGAGTGTAAGGACTTTGACCTGTTGTTGTCTTTGGAGTTATACGATTAGCCCATAAAGCAAAGTTTAACTTTGTGTGCCAATCACGCTTGTTATCCTTGACTGTCCTCTTAAGGATTTGAATCAGATTTTTATTCGTTGATCCGGCCAAACCATTACCTTGGGGGTAATAGGTGGAAGATCGAAAAAGTTGGATGCCGTATGTAACACCAAGGTGTAACATGACATCAGACATGAAAGCTGATCCATTATCAGTTAATATCTCGGCAGGGGTCCCAAAACGGGATAAAATGTTACGTTCAACGAATTCTACCACTTGTTGACTCGTAGCATTCCGAAGAGCGATTACTTCAGCCCACTTTTTAAAGTAGTATGTGGCTGTTAAGATGAATACATGACCAGCACTGGACGACGGTGAAATCGGTCCAATAAAGTCCATGCCCCATCTTGCGAAAGGGACTTGGACTTCAATAGGTCTAAGAGGTAAGGCAACCAACTTTTTCTTCCCAGTGAAGCGTTGGCAAGCTTCACATTTCCGAACAAGTAAATGGGCATCTTTGTGGAGTGAAGGCCAAAAGTAACCTGCATGTAGAACTTTCACTGTAATGGTTTTGGATGAAAAGTGACCTCCACAAACCCCGGAATGGCATTGTTCAAGTGCCATTTGGGCTTGATCAGGAGTTAAGCATCGTGACAAGACCCCATCAAGGTTTCTTCGGTAAAGGATTTGACCTTGTAAAACATATTGGACAATTTGTAAATGAAGTGTTCGTTTGGCTTTAATATCCATGTCCGGTGGGCACACACCATTGATCAGGAAATATATGATAGGTCTGTACCATGGTTGTGAGGCTAACTCAATTTCGTTAACCACTTCTTCGAAAGAAATCAAGTCATCTACTTGAGGTGGTTCAACTATGACCGAGGGATGGGATCGGGTTAGCAATCCAGCCAACCTTGTTCCCCTAATGGTTTTCATTGGCTTAATTTCCAAGTCATACTCTTGCATACGCATGATCCATTTGGACCACTCACTATGCAATTCAGTTTGATTCAAAGCGGTGACTAAGAGAGATGTAGGCACAAAAACCTGAACTTTATGGCCTTGGATGTAATTTCGAACTTGTTCCAATGCTTTATACAAGGAATAACCATGTTTCTCGAGTGGAGAATAATTTAGTTGGTGGGGTTTCAAATTTTGGCTCACGAATGCGATTGGCCTAAGATTTTCCTCATGGTCCTTTTGCAACAAGATTGCAGAAATTTTCTCCTCTTACGAATTAGTGTACATGATAAAGTCTTTAGAGGGATCAGGAATGACTAACAAAGGGGCAAAAGCAATGGCTTGCTCAATGGATTCAAAATCCTGACAGGTAGGAGGGTCCCATTTAAACCAAATGTCTTTCTTCATAAGCTGATTTAGAGGTTTAACTACTTGAGCAAAATCAGGAATGAAGCGTCTCAGAAAATTTATCTTCCCAAAGAAAGATTGCATTTCCTTTTTATTGGTAGGTAAGGGCAGCCTTTGGATTGCTACCACTCTCCCAGGATCAACTTTTACACCTTCTCGAGAGACGATGTGACCCAAAAGTTTTCCCTCCATAACACCGAAAATGGACTTCTTAGGATTTAAACATATGCCAAACCTACGACATCTAAGGAGAACCTGCCTAAGGTGATCAAAATGACTACCCTGTTCTTTGGAAAAGACCGTGAGGTCGTCAAAGTAAACAACAATAACCTTACCCAATAATCATCTGAAAGCAATGGCCATGGCATGTTGAAAGGTGTTCCCAACATTAATCAATCCAAAAGGCATCTTGTTATATGCATATGTGCCCCAACGAGTGGTGAAGGTGGTTTTATGACTATCAGAAGGATTGAGGGCTATCTGATTGTAACCTGAGAAGCCGTCTAATGGGACATCATTTGAGACCTGGAAACTTGTTGGAGAATCTCCTCCATAGGTGGGACGAGGTAGTTGTCTTTTAGGGACACTCTATTTAAATGTCGAAAGTCGACACACAAACGGATATCTCCAGTTTTCTTTCTAATGGGAACCAAATTAGATACCCATTGTGAGTAACGAACAAGGTAAATGACCCCGGATGCCTCCATCTTATCCAATTCAAATTTAATTGTTTGTTCCAAGGCCGGGTTGTTTTTTCTCTGTCTCTGTCTGTAAGGTTTCGAGTCAGGGATTATGGGTATGGCATGGACTATCTCATGCATATCAAAAACCTTGAGGTCTTGATAAGACCAAGTGAAAACATCTTTGAATTCTGTCAAGAGTTCCGTGACTTGAGCGACCTTAGAAGGGGAACACTGCGCACCTATATAGACTAGTTTTGGATCTTTCTCACTTCCCAGGTTAATAGGTATGGCTTCTTGCACCTTCCTAACAGATTCACTATCAATACTAGGCATAGAAGTAGTGGCATCATCGGAATCAAAAATGGATTCCAACGCTGACAAACCAGGGGGGATTTTATTTGTCTTTAATTGAATTGCATTCCCTGTTTCCTCTTCCAACTCATGGTTGATATGTAAATCTTCAAACTCCTCCTTGTTTTGAAGGAATCTACAGATTTTTTCATTAGTATCAAAAACATGCCAAGAATCGACATTATCCGGTAACACAGGCCTATGTAAAATTTGGACTTGTATATCTTCAATAGACCTTACAAAATCCGAGGAGAAACAAGAACCAGCCAAGGCCAAAGTATCAGCTACGTGGTTTGCGGCCCTAGGCACGGCTTGAATGTTGAAAGATAAGAACTTGTCAATAAGTTCCTTAGCCCTCCGATGGTATTGTTTGAGGCGTGGGTTGTGAACTTCATATTTACGTCTAATTTGATTCACAACCAATTCAGAATCCCCACTCACCAATAAATGGCGTATTCCTAAGCCTAAGGCCTTTTGGAGGCCTTGAACTAAAGCTTCATATTCAGCCATATTATTAGTGTTAGGGAATTCTAACTGAAAAGAAAAAGGAATTGTGTTTCCCTTGGAATCACACAAAAGGACACCAGCCCCGGATCCATTCTTGGATTTAGCACCGTCAAAACCCATACTCCACACCATTTCCTCCAACTTAGAAGGAGGGACATGTACATATTCCTCAGATAATACAGCGTAAGTACCCATACCTATATCTTGAAAAGACACATGTTTCGTATTATAGGAAGCAGGTATAACCTGCTCTCGGTACTTT
The DNA here is from genome assembly GCA_009831015.1 of Picea engelmannii. Classification (NCBI taxonomy): domain Eukaryota; kingdom Viridiplantae; phylum Streptophyta; class Pinopsida; order Pinales; family Pinaceae; genus Picea; species Picea engelmannii. The sequence continues at coordinate 689,023 of ML792199.1, forward strand.
GGTTCCCTCTTAATAACTACTTCAACATCTTTATGAGGAAAGGTGAAGTGGGTCCCCTCCATGAAGTAACGACCCTTTTTTACTTTGGCGGACCACTCTCTCCATAAAAGCATGCCATATGCTTCAGGTATATCTGCTACAATGACGTTTATGAGCATGCTCACCTCTGGGGCTTGGTCGTAAGCAATGGATAAGTCTTTAATGTAACCGATGGTTTCTACAGTCCTAGAATCCAAAGCTAATAGGTCTTTACATGGGCCTATGCATTCAAGACCCAGTCTTCTCATGACTCTCAAAGGCATGACATTGTGCCTTGCTCCCGTGTCAGCGACACAATTATGGAGCACAAAATCAAAAATCAAAACTGAGATATAGAAAGGAGGAACGCCATGGTCTAAATCAATAACATCATATGCTTCCCTGGTTTGAGAAGTGGACTCTTTGGAAAGAGGAAGTATTTGTTCTATTCGTGGAGTAAGGGGTTCTTGTAGAACACGTGAAATTTTTTCAAACTGAGTGGGTGTTCTAAGAGCATCTAATAATGTCATGTGTGTTATAACCCTAAATTGCACCACACATGCTTACCTAGCATCAGGCCAACTCATATCCCTTCTTTGCCAAAAAACTACTGAACAACTCTTCTAAAAACTCCATTTTTAAAAAGCAAACTCTAGCAGGCCCACTACAGCCCGCGGGCAAACTCTAGCAGGCCCACTACAGCCCGCGGGCAAACGCTAGCAGGCCCACTATAGCCCGCGTTTGCCTTCAGAATCAGAAAAAATGGAAAGTTTCCGACGGGAAAAAAAGCTTTGGGTCAGTTAACTGGAACTCCCCGCCATGCATGACCGAGAGTTCGTCCAAAACCCTAGCTCCTTCTAGCCTATAAAAGAAGGGGTAGGGGTACTATTCAAAAGAGGAAAAATAATAGCAAAGAAACTCTGCCCAATTGCCGAATCCGTTTTGTCCCAACCCTTTAGCCTTTCCTCAATCTTTAGGAGAATTCAAGAAAAGCAGTTGGAGGACAAAGAAGAGGAGGAGCCCAAGATTAGGATCGAGGAACGGTGGCCGGTCTCTATTATCATTGTAATTTGGTTCATATTGAGATTAATAAAAGGATGCTTTTCCCGTCCCAAATACATGAGTCTTATATGTTTTATTTGATTTGTGTTTAATCTCTAACCCTCTAGTAGATCAATCACATGCATGTGTAGTTTTGTCTTGATTGCAGGATCGCTTTTTGGAAGGAGCAGCGACAGCAAGGAGATAAAATCTCAACGGAGGATCTACACCAACCGCCGATAAAAAGGTTAGTTGGTTCTTCCCATGTTTGTATGTGAAAAAGGGTTTTAGGTTTGGGGTAGAAGGTCAAAATTTATTTCATAAGGGTCATGATCTGCATGCAAGTTTAAGCCCTAGCTTGTTAGTCCGTCGGGTAGAATAACCCCACAACAGAATTGGCGACTCCGCTGGGGAGATTTACTCTTAGGGTTTCCGGATTTGGTTAAAGGTCTTTTGGGTAGTTCAACGAAGTTCAGTTTCAGTTTCTTTGTTTATTTTGTTGTCTGTTAGGTAAAAAGCTAGCAGGGAACCTAGTTATCAATACCAGTTCTTCCTTGACTGTTGCTTGACATTTATTCTCAGGACACACAGAGGTACACACGGCTTGCAGAAGGCCTGCACGCGTGTAACCCGCGCCCTAACTGTCTACAGCACGTGTTTACCCGCGTGTTGAAGTGGTTTCAGTAGCGTGTAGCCTTCAGGAAGCTTGAGAGGCAATCTCCTCTTCCCTGTCAGAATTTTACCTTCTCAAGGGGCTTTCTGGATCCTGTCTGGGTCTGGTTGGTTTATTGTCTTGTTTTTCAGTCTGCCTTGTTGTGTTGGTTTTGCTTTGCATTTGTTTTATTTTTTGCAAATTTATTCTTTTCTGTTGAAGTGATAGCATCTAAGCCTTTTAGAGACTCTGGTTGTCAATGCCAGAGGCCTTTTTCAGGGCTAGACTACCTGTGTGTTGTTTTATCTTGACTTTTATATAGACCCGCGGCCTTTTTAAGTCTAGCCCGTGGGTACCCGCGCGCTGTTATAGTTCAACACGCGTTTGCACGCGTGCTATATTGGTGACAGTCGCAGGCTTGATTGGCAGCTTTTCAGCTTGGGTGGGGCAGTCATCCCCTCCTGTGGTGAGAAAAGCTCCTCTCAGGGGTATAGAGTCTAGAGCCTGCACAGTCAACAGGTTAGGGCATCTTTTCCTTAGCCTGTGTTTGTTAGTTGATTTTTTGATAGAAAAGACAAAAGAGAAAAAATATTTTTATGGTTTTTAGGCAAGTGTTAGAATCAGTGCTGTCTTGATTGCTTTTTTGCATTTTGTGCTCTGATTCTGTTTGCGATCTGTGCTTTAAGCCAGAGTTTTCTTTTCATTCTCTTGGTTTTGTTCTTGTCAACATTTTTCCTTGTTGCGCTCTTTTGCAATAAAATAAAATAAAAATTCTCGTTTCATTTTCTTTTTGATTTGAAGATTGTGTTGTTGCATCAGTAGCTAGGAAAGAAGTCTTTTTGCATAAGTTTTTGCAGTGCATGTCAAGTATAAGTAGCTCGCAGATCTGAGTGAAAGTCCTTCATATTTACTGCATGAAATCTTAGTAATTTTGAAAAGAAAAGAAGTCTTTCTTGTTGAAAAGTTGTTGGTTTTGCATTTTAGTAAAAATTTTTGTTTCCAAGCATTTCCTGTTCATTTTGCTTTGAGTCTTTTTACACACCATCAGTTTCACTTTCGCACCTTGTGACTTAAAAAAGGCCCATTAAAAGCAACGCTAATTAATTAAAAGCACCTTAGCGTGTCGTGAATCTTCTCACACAGTGAAGGATTCAGAGCTCCACTGGTCAAGAAGGCTTCTGGGCCTGCCGTCGGTTATACTGGAGCCACCCCCGCCACCTTTGAGGCGGAAGTTAGACCAACGAGGGTCTTTTGAAGAAACCGGGTTTCAAACCATTGAGCCTGAACAACTCCTGGAGGAATCAGCCGCCCATCTTGGATCGGTTGAAACCCCAAACGCTGTTACTTGGCCGAACATTATTGTGCCAATTCAATTTTACAAACGCCTATCAGCGCCTAACCCAGTTATGGAACAAATCACTTCCTCTGGGAATTCTTCCATTCCTATCACTGTTACTACCACAGGAGAAGCTTCTCCTAACTTGCCTTTGTCAACGGTCCGGGCCACCATGCTCTCAGCCGCAACTACATCGCACAGTGGACCGACCCCATCTATTGCGATGGCCACACCTCCTTACACACCTAGTGTGACCGGCCCTCCATTTTCATACGGTATGCCTAGTTCAGGTACTAGTCCTGCACTCACTTCTTCCACGTTACAGACTTTAGGTCTGGGGGTAGGGAGCTCTAACACTCCTCTACAAGGTCAACTTGGGGGCATTCATGTCCCTTTCAATGCTTTTCCTTATGCTGGGGGTCATATCCCTCCTTCGTCCCCTTTGCTTAGTGGATTGCATCAGCAGTCCGTCGGGCATCCTGCACACACGAGTCCACTTGGAGCCGGGAGTCAAGGAACACCTGTGCAAACTCAACCGGTAGGTTCGTCTCCGTTCGTTTGGAATGGGACGTTTGGTAATAACACTTTCGCATCCACTGCTTTCTCATCAGGGGGCACACCCATTTTTGGACAGTCTAAGCTGGCACAGGGTACTATTCCTGCGTTGGGGGCACATATACCAGGACCTTGGAACTCAGGACAAGGATCCGTTCCATCATCTGGAATGTCATTCTGGGGCAATTCTTTCAACAGTCAATGGAACCCTGGAAAAACTTCTATGCCTATCCCCTCGGGACCGGCATGGAGTAATCCTTCCCAAAGTCCGTCAAACACGATGAACACCCAACATCCTATGTCCTTCATGGGGAATCAGCAAATGATGTCTCCTCAAATGCAAAACCCTTACACTGGTCAAGGCCACAGTTTCTACCAAAACCCTGGCCAGCAACCAAACTTTTCCTGGCAACCTGGTGCCAGTCAAACTCCAGGACCCTTTTATCCTAGCTATCAGCAGCAACCTAAACTCTCTTTCTTGGAAACGTTACACTTACTGGATTTAACACGGTTGTTGAATGATCCTATCTGTCACGATCCACGTTGGCCTCCTATGCCGACGAAGTTGCCTTCGGACATCCCAAAGTTCGAGGCCAAGCCTAATGAAGATCCAGGTGATCACGTGACTACTTTCCACTTATGGTGTTCATCTAACTCGTTGAAGGATGACTCCGTCCAATTGCGATTGTTTCAACGCACTCTTATTGGGAGTGACGCGAAATGGTACATAGAGCTTGATCGTTCACGATATTCCTTTTTTGGCGAACTAGCGATGGCTTTCCTTAGCCATTTCTAGTTACCTGTGAGATACGACGCCGGCACAGAGTTGGTAGCTAATTTCTCACAGACGATAGCGGACCATATCTCGGATCATATTCGAGAGTGGCGACACCGAAAGAGTCTTATCAAGGTACCCGTCCCACCAGCATTCTTGCTTGAGTGGTTCCTTAAGTCTTTAGTTCCGCATTTATCCAAAGACGTCGCAACTTCAGGGGTTTTCTCCGAGGAAAATGCCATCATGAGGGCTCAACAGTTTGAGCTTATCTATTCTCAGTCTGGTCTATTGTACACCATCCTACTGGATGCACCACGATCGATTCTAGACAAAACCAGACAGAGAGTCGGACCACATGCCGATGGTATAGTTGGTTCGGCACAAACTAAGCCCGCTGAGCAATTGACAAAACAATTGTAGCAGTTATCTATCCAACACTCAGCGGCCAGCCAAACTACTGCTTTGGCTCCTCCTCCTACTCAAACGTCAGAAGTACACTCCGTACAGACGACTAACCCAAAGGCCAACCAGCAGCCCGAAGGGAAGAAAAAACAACGCAAGAAGAGTAAGGGGGATAAAAAACCAAATGATAATGCTGGCGAGAGCACCACAGAAAAGAGGAAGGCAAGGTATCCGTGCAACCTATGTGTGGAAGACCACCCAACCCACCTATGCCCTCGACTTGCAGAGGCCCAGAAGTTTGTCATGCAGCAACAACAAGCCATGTTGACTAACCCCTTTTAGCATGGGCAAAATTTAACTCAAGCCTCTGCAAGTACCGAGGGGGGCAACCAAGAAAACTGCCCTCCCCCAAACAATCCATCTTCCGCGAACGTATATATGGTGAAAAGTGACACTTTCATTACGACTAGAGCGTACGACTATAGTAAACCAGGCACCTCTGAGAAGGGCAAAGAAGCCGAGATCCCATCTCTTCCTCTACAGATTGAGAAGACGTTGGGTGAGACAATGACTCACATCCCAAAAGGTGCGTTTAAGCGAGCTTCTCATAATCCAAATGCAAGGGTCGCCCAGAACTACTCTGTGGTGGAAGATTTATCACAAACCCCTTGTGTTATGTCCGCTTTGGAGGTCCTCCAAAGTTGCCCTGCTTAGAGGAAAGCCTTGTTGACTGCTTTAGGCTCTACTGAGACTTGTAACCCGGGAACTATCATGTTAGATACGACTGACTTGAAACCTCATTTGCCTTACCATGTCACATTTCAGATAGTAGTGGCTCATCCCATGAAAAATTTTACACGGAATATCTTCTGCACAGTGGTAGACGAGGGCGCTTCGACTTGCATTATGTTGTTAGCATGCTGGAAAGCCATTGGTCAACCCGAGTTGTCTCCGTCACCTACTCTCCTCACTACGTTCGATGGTCATTCTTTCCGACCGCATGGCATCATTCCTTCTTTCCCTGTGCAGTTAGGGGGGAAGACCGTGTGCATCAAAGTAGAGGTAGTTGATGCCCCCATTGAGTACAATCTATTGTTAGGTCGTAGTTGGACTTATGCAATGCAAGCGGTGGTTGCTACAGTTTTTCAAGTCCTATTGTTTCCACATGAAGGCCGGATAGTGACCATTGATCAGTTATCCTTCTCTCGACCTGACCCATCTTTGGGGGCATCCACGGTTCCCATGGTTGATAATCCTCAAGCCGGTGTCGTTAACGTGGGAGTTGGTTTGTGCCCATCTTTGATGGGTACTTTCGATTACCCACCTCCTCATAGCGATGTCAAGTTTATATCGACTCACCACAAGGCTGATATTTTTCACGTCTCATCGTTCTGCACGACTTACTTTTAGGATCCGTGGATTCTTCCTTCCCCATCAGACATGATGGATGTGACGGGGCATGCGGGCATGTCTACGCCTTTGTCGACCGCTGAAGTAGCGTACTCCTTGGTTCAGCAAGCTTCAGCTACTCCTGATCCAATTCTTGCACAAGAGTTGGATCCGCTCCTTGAGCCTATCTGGGCTCAGGATTCTTTTGCCAACACCGATTCGTTAGATTTATTCTTTCCTTATGATGAAGCAATAATCGAAGCAATGACTGGTCCGGACAAACCCTGGGAAGATCTTCATCACAGATCATATTTCCTCCCAGAGTTACACCGAATCGAGGCAGGAGAATTCACTATCACCATGACGAGCGATCAACCTTGTCCCATTAACCTCTTAGCTACACAGGATATTTATGTTGAGGGAAATATGGCGACTATCGCTGCTACGATACCTATCAATATCTCCTGAAACCCTGGCATCGTGGAGACTGTCTTCGTCGGAGCGGATTGCTCCCCCGAAGAGATTCAGATTTACACGGATCTTTTTAAATAATTCCACGATGTTTTTGCCTGGTCTTACGAAGCGATACCTGACATCGACCCACAAAGTGTCGATCATGGGCTACCTTTGTTGTTATTCAAGCTCGCTTTGAGACCTAAAAGAAACATCTGGCGAGACTGCATTTATTCTTTTCGATCTCGTCCGGATTAACTGAGAAAAGTAACCATTGTGGAGTCTTCTTTAAGCCCTTTTCAGACTCCTTAAAGATGAAAATATTGCCGAGTGACCTTGTTTCTTCACACTCGTTAAACTAGTCCAGAAGAACGCTCCTTAAATGGAGTCTTCTTTAAGCCCTTTTCAGACTCCTTAAAGATGAAAAGATTGTCGAGTGACCTTGTTTCTTCACACTCGTTAAATTGGTCCAGAAGAACATTCCTTAACGGGTCTCCTTTTAAGCCCTTTTCAGACCCTTTAAACATGAAAAGATTGTCGAGTGATCTTGTGATCCTTCACACTCGTTAAACTAAAATTTGAAGTCACGTCTGTCCGGCGGTAGTTTACCCCTTTTCCGGTCCGGACAGTCAACTGTACGAACAAAGGAATACTCTATCGAATTCCAAATTCTTTAGAAGAGTATCCTCAGGTATAATTTTATTCCTTTTTCGGGCATGAGGGACTAAATTTACGAAAAAGAAACCCCCCCCGGAGTCCATAGTTAAGCTCTTTTCAAACTCCCTAAAATTGAAAATATTGCCGAGTGACCTTATTCTTTCACACTCGTTAAAACGGTCCAGAAGAATATTTCTAACGGAGTCCATAGTTAAGCTTTTTTCAGACTCCTTAAAAGTGAAAAAATGGTCGAGTGATCTTGTCTTTTTCACACTCATAAAAATGGTTTTGAATTGACGTCTAATCGGTGCTAGTTTAACCCTTTTTCGAACCGACTAGACTATTGATGAAAACGGTACCCCAATGGAGTTTCCTTTTATGCTTTTTCAGACTCTCTAAACATGAAAAATCACCGAGCTTCCCTTCTTTGGGCTCGTTAAACTTACATCGAAGGACGTTACCGTTGTGTGTTCTGTCAACCGCACTTGCATCCTTTACCCATCAGCTTAGTAACAATTTGCTTTTGCATCTTAACACCTTTGGCCACTGGAGGATTTTTCTCGAGTATCATTTCCTAGAACATCAATCTTGTCCTTATGCCTTGAGCTTGTATGTTTTCTATGCTCGTTCCTCCACTGTAACATAATATTCCTTTATTCTTTTCAAAATACTCAAAAAGAACAAAAAAAAATCAAATATACCCCAAAAAGAGGATGGGAAAAGTATTTTCTTTATTGGCAGCATCATGAGTCGCCCTTGGATATAACACATATGTCCGTTTGATTCATCAAACTTTGGGATGTAGTACGACCTTAGGAAGCTTTGCTCGCTATATTGAGTTGTGTCCTCCACCGTTTGGTTACTCTTCCAAACATATGGAGAGTTTGCGTTGCCTCCTGCTTCGTAGACTTATGATTAACAGATATGTTGCCTGAGTCTTATCACTTGTCATGCTATTGTCCAAGGGAAGTTTGTTACTTAGCCTGAGTCGGCCCCTCTACAATATGTCTCTTGTCTGCATACCCGGCCATCCTGAACGTCCAATCAATTCTTTGTTCGAAATCACTGAAGCCTTCAGTCCGATCATCAAGAGTATCAAGTTCACAACCGACGAGCCATCGAAGACCTCTGGGTAGTGCATTCGTACACTCATATTACACTCCTACCCAAGTTTAGAAGATTTTGAAGTTGTTGCTCAAGCTCTGAAGTACAGCCATCAGGCCGAATCAACTTCTGAGAGATGGATACTTTCTATGTATATCTTTCTGATTTTGAGATGTAGCTCCGCTGTGTATTGTTCGCGGCTACTATTTATAGTTATTTGACATGGATCTACAGTGTATTTGATTGGTAGCCATGGTTCTGATTTATCCCGAGCATGGGTATGCCCGCCTCGGTGAGACATTTGATATTTTTTACAGACGGAACCTCCTGATTCCTGACTCTTGGGCTCACTCATTCAGCATATCAGTACAGATTGGTAAATAATTGGTAATGTATTTCAGCCATCAGATGCTCTTCTGACCTCACACATTAGGGGGCATCTGTTATAACCCTAAATTGTACCACACATGCTTACCTGGCATCAGGCCAACTCATATCCCTCCTTTGCCAAAAAACTACTGAACAACTCTTCTAAAAACTCCATTTTTAAAAAGTAAACTCTAGCAGACCCACTACAGCACGCGGACAAACTCTAGCAGGCCCACTACAGCCCGCGGGCAAACGCTAGCAGGCCCACTACAGCCCGTGTTTGCCTTCAAAATCACAAAAAATGGAAATTTTTCGACGAGACAAAAAGCTTTGGGTCATTTAACTGGAACTCCCCGCCATGCATGGCCGAGAGTTCGTCCAAAACCCTAGCTCCTTCTAGCCTATAAAAGAAGGGGTAGGGGTACTATTCAAAAGAGGAAAAATCGTAGCAAAGAAACTCTACCCAATTGCCGAATCTGTTTTGTCCCAACCCTTTAGCCTTTCCTCAAGCTTTAGGAGAATTCAAGCAAAGCAGTTGGAGGACAAAGAAGAGGAGGAGCCCAGGATCAGGATCGAGGAATGGTGGCCGGTCTCTATTATCATTGTAAGTTGGTTCATATTGAGATTAATAAAAAGATGCTTTTCCCGCCCCAAATACATGAGTCTTATATGTTTTATTTGATTTGTGTTTAATCTCTAACCCTCTAGTAGATCAATCACATGCATGTGTAGTTTTGTCTTGATTGCAGGATCGCTTTTTGGAAGGAGCAACAGCAGCAAGGAGATAAAAGCTCAACGGAGGATCTACACCAACCGCCGATAAAAAGGTTAGTTGGTTCTTCCCATGTTTGCATGTGAAAAAGGGTTTTAGGTTTGGGGTAGAAGGTCAAAAGTTATTTCGTAAGGGTCATGATCTGCATGCAAGTTTAATCCCTAGCTTGTTAGTCCGTAGGGTAGAATAACCCCACAACAATGTGGGCGGGAACCTTCGCTAGATCTTCAACGACGTTGTAAGGTATCGGTGTTGGGAAACAAGGCAGTGGATTATTAGGCAAGTTTACCCTATTTGGGGTCCAGGGAACCATGTTCCTTGTAGGGGAAGGTAACCTACCATTCACGGGAAGCTTTCCCTTTTTGCTGTCCTTGGGATCGCTTTTAGCTTCTTCCACCCCTTGTGGAGTGGTTTTAGGGGCCTGGCTCCTAGTCTCTACAGCAAAGCTTCCGAAAGCAAGAAGATCTTCATCACAGGGGATAGAGTCTTCCATGTTAACTTGGTCATTTTGGGAGGTGGAACCAAGTTTGTTTTTTACTGGAGGTAAAGGTGCTTTTCCACTTTTAGAAAATTCCACGTGATGTGTATATGCGTAACAATACTCAGGGTCATGGAAGTCTTGGCAAAAGTGGCACCAATCCACTTCAGCAGCATGTTGCCTGGGAGTAGGAGTAGGAGAGAAAGGAGGCCTTGGCCTTGGAATGGCAAAAAACTGCATGTCATTCACCTTTCGGTTAAGAGAAAGTATTTGGTTGTTCATGTTCATTAACAACTTCAGTGTTTCCGAACTTTCCCTTTCTTCAATCCTTGAAGTTTGGGTAGGTGGAGGTTCATACCAAGGACCCTCATTTCGAGGTAGATCATTCCTAGGTCTCCCGTTAAAATGGGGTTGTGCTAAAGGTGAAGGAATCATACCAAATTCCTCCATGTTTCTTTCAATCTCCAGGGCGCTAGTCTTGGCCGCATCTAAAGTTTCCGTAGATTTATCTTTTAATATGTATTTCACATTTGGATTCATGGCGGTCATGTAATAATGGAACAAATTGTTCCCAGATGGTTGGGAAGCAGTTGGGATCCTATTCAAGGTTGAGGTAAAGCGTTGATTAAAATTTCGTATTTGCTCACCCTCATGGATGGAGATGGTCGTGAAATCCTTGAGTAGGGAAGCCACATCATCCGCCCCTTGGAAATGTTTCTTGAATTCTTGGATCATAGTGTCCCAATCTGGGATACTATCATTAGGAAGCAAGTGATACCATCTCGCTGCTTCACCTTCGAAGGTTCTCACAAAAAGTCTAATGATGACATCAGGAATTGTTATGTCCATAAGCGCTAAAGCATCATAGAAATTTTGTATATGTTCTTCAGCACTCAAAGTACCAGTGCCACTAAACTTGGGAAGTCTATTTGGGCATCCACAGGTATGTCATGAAGAGGTCTGGCCAACCTCAAAGGAGTGTTGGGTTGCCATGGCATTGCCATCGAACTATGGGTTGAACAACAATAGTTGTTGAAATGATGGGAGAAGCAACTTGAGGATTAGTAATTGTTGTTGGATTAACTAAAGTTTTCTTTAGTGAGGGGCTTTGAATAGGAGAAGAGGAAGAGGGTGACTCAGTTTGCACTGTAGAGGTAACAAGTTTCCCTGGTTTCCTAGGTATATGTGTCTCACTACTTGTTTTCTTTCGTGAATTTTGACTTCTTGTAACCCTGGGGGACACTATTTCCCTAGTCTTAGGATACTTGCACCCTGCCAGCTTGCAAGGGGCCAAGTAAGTACTTTGAGTACTTAGGGGTGTATCACCGACAATCCTACTCTTTCTAACACGATGTAAAATAACCCAACTAAAACGAAGCTTTGTTTTTCGTTCTTCTCGAAGTGGAAGGTATGGTATGACAGACTTGTAACTTCTCATGTGAGTTCGAACAAGTGAAATCGAAAACCGACAAGGTAAAAGGAAAGGAAAACTCGATGGTATTTATAACTCCCAAGTGCAATGGAAATTGCAAGGAAACTGAACTATAACGAGTACGAAAGAAAATTCCAAAGGGTCACTGAAAGATCTTGTCAAAAGTTTGTCAATGAGTACGAAAAGGACCACAAAGAATTTAGGTCCAATGCTTAGTACAAGTTTGGGATACAAGTTCCCAGAAAAGGGCGTGTGTTATAAGCAAAATATGTCCGTAGGGATGGATCCGACCTATCCGGCTGTGAAGCCGGTTACTATCCCTTTGGTAGATCGGCACGAGGCAGAGACTACCTGCACCTCAGGTGGTCCTTCGCCTGAGGCAGTAAAGAAGGGGAAGAAGAAAGGTGAAAGACTTACAAGAAGTCGTTCTCAGGACCACCCACCTTGGGTGTTATCCGTCCTTAGCTTCCTGGATGGCTGAAATAGCCTGGGGGGTGAAAATTATAGACAATGGGAGGAAAATGAACGTGTTGATTTTTAGGACAGTGAACTACATAAAGTGGGCAGCGAGCTGTTCACTTCCTTAAAGTGTTGGAAACTATCCCAGAATGGGTCACCGGGGTAAACCGGTATCCTGGGTAAGTAATCAATGAATGCTTTAAGTAAAAGGGTATGAAACAAGGGTGGAGAGGGGGTCTAAAAGCTACAACCAAGTACTTTTAAATGGCTATAAATTTTGAACAGCAAGTTGTTCAAAGCTTTCAAAGCAAGGAAACAAGCCCAAAATGGCTCAATACCCCCCGGGGTGACCTGGGAAGTGATCCCGGAAGATTGTTAAGTCAAAAAAGGGCTGTAAAAGTGGATGAACAACTTTATAACAAGTTGTTACAACTATGATATAACAGAAAGTATACACAACTTCAGTTTTGGTTTGTGAGTGGAAAAGGTGGATTGACGAAAGGTTGACATTAAAATATTTTATTGATCAATTTTTGTTCTTTATCACATGCCTTGGCCACCACACTGTTTTGAAGGTTATCCTGATCAGGCAAACACATCCCGGAATTGTGCCAACCAGTATATGAAGAGTAGTCCTAACAGTCCACGGTGGTTAGGTTGAAGAGTGCCCCATGCAGTTCAAAGAAGTAGGGATTAGCCACTCCTCATCACTAGTGCTTTCGGGCTCTTAAAGCCGCTTGGATGGAAGAAGGATACCTGCGAAAAGGAAGAGGCTCAAGACCCCCCTAAAGAGGGTTTTTGCTAAGTTTACCTAAGCAGAGTAGTATTCCAACCGAGCTAAGCTAATCAACTCCTTGACCGTGTGGTACTGAGGGAAGACCACTCGACTTATACTAACTAGACAACTTCTGAGGGGCTCCTGATGAAGACTCCCTGGCTTTGACTCTTAATGTTCTATGAAATTGAAATTGCATAAAATAAAATACCAGACCATCCATGTGGCGAGGTCACACCTTGCTTTCACAAGTTTGCCTCCTGGTTACTGAAATTGAAATCTATCTTGAAACTATATACATGAAACAAGTAAATAGATAAGTGACATATATGTCACGGTTAGATAATATGTGTATGTAAATATCTAAATAATATAAGTTTTTTGTTTTCTGTGTATGGGGCAGACCCCTGAATTGTTTCAAGTCTTTTTTGCGGCATTTTGCATATATTTAGCTTGTTGATTTTATATGACCCTTTTTGGGGCAGCCACCTGTAAGTTAGTGAGAGAAAAGATGATACAATGAAAATGTCTAAGATTAGATAATTACAAAATAACAATTAAAACGTTAAACCCAAAGGAATGGGTTGAGACTTTTTGCGAGCGGCAAAGCCGCCATGTGCATGAAAGCCTCAACTAATTCCTTGTATGAGGATTGGATATTTAGTGTTTGAAATACAAAGACGTGATTGTTGTTTACACAAATACTTAACCAGATTTTTTTAACATGAATTTACAAGTAAACCATTCAAACTATTTACGCAAATTGGACCTATAAATATTTATATGTATATCAGAAATCTTTGAAATGAGTGCAAGTGATAATCAAAGTGTATATGAGAGTGATTGGGTAAGATTTACATATTTAAATGTGTGTTTTTCTTCGCTGCCCTTTGCCTCAAACAAGTCTCTAGGTGGTCCCCAACCGCTTGAGAGAAACAGAATGGGTGACTGGATGTATCCTTGCAGGCAAACAAGGAAATTTTAGTATTTATGTATGGAGAAAACTGAAATAAACATAACAGAAATTTACATATAAGAAGTATATAATAGCCAACTAAGATGGTTGTCCCATGGGGGGAAATTGACCAAAATGATCCACTTTCCTATTTGGGACAGCAAGGTTAATGGTAAGAAAACATAACAGAAACATACATGAATGAAAAGATAAAGCAAACAAGTATGGACAGCCAGCTATGAGGTCTATTTAAGGGTTCTCCTAAGGGGCCCTAGGACTCCCAGCCACTAGCTAAGGCTAAAAACAATTGAATACTTCAGAAAATCTGCACTAAAACACATTAAACAAATTAAACCAAGTTGTTAGAAAATGAAAGTGAGCAAGTTAAACCCAAGGAAGAAACAACAAACACCTAGCTAACCAATCCCTCCTGGAGATAGCTAACATATAAAGCATTTACCACTACCCCTCAACCCTTAACCAACAATTGACACATCCAACAACTAAAATTCAACAAGTACACACACACAAAGAGTCTTATAAATTTCAGCAGAGCTTTGTTACTATATTCATTCTCCTCTCTTTTTACAATGTCAACCCTCTTATTTATAAAGGAGAGGTGAAGGCTTAGGGTTAGGTCACAAGACACTTGTCACTTTTGGAAAAGTGACAAGTGAACCAACCCTAAAGTACTTTTGTCTTTTTACAAAAAGTAAACTTATCCAAAAAGGGAACCTTATCCAAAAAAGGGAATCTTATCCAAAAGGGGATCAAATTAGATTTGACTTGACCCTTCAATTACATAATAATTTACAAGCCAAAAGTAAATCATACGGAAGTTTATATTACAAAAAGTCATTTTACATCAAATGACAAAACTTGATATGCCACATCATCATTTTCCATTGGGATTTGGGCCACCCTAAATGCTCTTTGATTGCTGCCATGTTTTGCAGCTGTAGGTGATGTGTTTTAGGATAGTACCCGGCCATCCATGGTTGTCGGATTCACCGGAATGAAGGCCCAAGGTGTGTGGAATTTTTGAGTTGCTTTGGAGGGCAAGGGGACTTCGGGCTTTGGTCGTTGTATGTAAGGAAATGCCCATTGTTCAGGCACTTTTCAGACCTGAATATGCCCCCACCTTGTTGCCTATAAGTTTCCATGTGAGCTGGCTAACACATGGCTTTGATTTAGGCTTGTTTCGGTAAGAGGACCCCTTGAAACTGAACTTTGAGAGGCTCTTCCTTTGAACCAAACAGTCCCAAATATGCCCTTTACTATTTCCATGTTGTATCTCTATCCGCTACCTTTCCGCTGCCTTTTGTTTGGCCCAAATCCGACTCCGGATGAGTGAGATATGGCCCCAGGAAGGTATGCGGATGGAGCCGGCCAATAGACTGATCAGGGAAAGGATTTGAAACTGGGGTGAAATTATGAGTTGGACACCAGAATTGATAGGCTACTACAGGCTTGTATACCTGTAGCTGAAGTGGGTTTCTCTCACCGGGCCCAATTTGACCTCGGAGGCCCCAATTAGGCCTCTTTCTGATGCATGCTTGTAGGGCCAAACTGAGTACCTGTCGCTTTGGGACATGTCACTAAAAATATGGGCAGAATTTGCTGAGGTGAATGGAATGGGTGTATTTTAGACTTTGTCTTGGTCGTTTAGACTATTTACGGGCAAAAATCCGCCTCCATACCGTGAAGTTATGCAATTAAGAAGTCTAGTGACCCTTGGGGGGGGGGAATTTAAATTTTAACATATAGTTTGACATTTATAAATAAAGTTTATTAATATTTTTTATAAATTTATTATAAGTTTTTAATAGTAATTTCATTATATATATATATATGTATGTATGTATGTATGTATGTATGTATGTATAATAAAACGAATATTTCAAACAAATAATAAATTAAAATAAAAAATAAAAACAAATTTAATTTAAAATTTAAAAACTATATTAAAATTTAAAACTTAAAACTTTTATATATAATTTTTTTTTTTTTTCCAAAAATAAAATACAAAGGTGGGGGTTCATCCAACGCGGCTGGTCACCCATGTGACCGGGGCCAGGTTCCAAAAGGGACCACGGGGATTTGGGGAGAGGCGAGAGGTGGTGGGTGTGGTGGAGAACCATGGGAAGGGCGCCGCATGGAAGAGGAGCTGGGTAGTGGGCGGTGGACAGTGGCTGAGTTTCACGCGCGCACAGAGGGGAGGAGCCGGGAAGCATGGGTGATGATAGGGCTGTGGGAGGTGAGGCTGAGGTGGGAAAGGAGTCTGCGGACTAGCAGGGCGTGCGCACGAGGGTAGGAGACTGGCGTGGAGGGGGAGAAATGGAGGAGGGGAATGGAGGCTGCGCGCATGAAGGGAAGGGAAGAGGAGACAAAGGTGGAGGTAGGAGGCGAGGGCCGAGGGCATAGGAAGAGGAGAGGGCCAAGGGGAGAAAAGAGCCGAGCAATGGTAGGGGTTTGGGTGGGGCTGCATGTAGCAACGGGAGGATAAGCGTGCGCGCAGAGGGGTTAAGAGGGTGGTGAAAGAGTGCACGCAGAGGTGGTGTGGGAAGCAGAGTTGGAGGGTTGCACGCGGTGGTGATGGTGGCACCCAGGTGGTGGACGGGTGGCTAGCCACCCAAAAATTAAACTTTGAAAACATTGGGAAAGTGGGTTTTTCACCAGTAGAGTGGAAACAAAAAAGGACAGGAGGTTTCAGGTTCAAAACCCCTGCCCTCCACTTGAATTTCTGGGGAGTTTTTGAGATTTTTTGGAAAAGGAAAATGGGAGGGCTAGGGTTCAAATGCCAGGGCTCTCCAGTGACATGCCCAGGCTTGTAACCTCTAATAGATAGCTTCATAATTTTTTAAATTCTAAAGGAGCCATGGAGGCTTGGGCAAGATGCCCAAGAGGGGTTCGAATCCCCTCTCCTTTGCATCTTTCACACATACAATCTGAATGAACTCAGCAACCAGCAAAAACTAATTCTGAACCAGCATCTATTACCACACTTGAAACAGGCAAATAAATCCCAATTTTGAAAGAAAAATTGCAACTTCTCCATGCAAGACCGGCAAAATTTTCCGTTGTTCTTTTTGAAAATGAATGATGGGTTACCTGGTCAATGGCTTGGAGATGGCAGCATGGAAACTGGTTGCCCTCTGCTGATATTCTCTTGCTTTCCAAACCTTTCTCTTCTTCCATGATTGTTGTTGCAGAGCTCTCTCCCCTCTGGACAAATTGCCAAAATGGCTTGGGAGAGAGAAGGGAGGTTTTGTTTTTTTCAATTTTTCCAAAAAAAACCAATTTTCCCCATTTTGCATGAGGCTACGTGCCCATTCCCCAAATATCCAATTTTTCTGAAAATGTTTAATAAAACATTTTATTAATTTTTTAATATTTTTGGAATTTTGTGAAAGTCAAAGTTTGACTTTGACTTTGACTTTGACTCTGCTACCGCTGACTCAGCCAAAAAATGTTGACTGGAGAGACGGTGTCGGAATTGGACGCAAGTCACATCGTTGGAAAGGTCTTGACGAGGAAATCAGGAATATGTCATCACCAACTTGAGATAATGCCACCTTAGCCTTCAAATTCGGCCCAGAACAGTGGCCACTTAAAGACCCCTGACTTGTTGGTGGGCCCACATGACACCTAATCTTGCGAAAGGTGTCAAATTGTCATACGATATCCAATCGAGGAAAATGAGGTACCGTCGGAAAGGTATCGACGATTACTTCGACAAGGTGACAATATAATTTTGTGCTAGGGTCATTTATGACTATCTTAGCTGTTATGAAACCCTATCATGTGAGCTGGTGGAACCCTTTTTTCCTAAAATTATTGGCCAACTTGTGACATCTCTAACCAGGCTATCTGGAGTCAGAATGAGGCAAATAAGACATCGTTGGAAAGATGTCTGAGTCTATTATAGCATGGCATCACTAAATATCTGATTTATAACTCTTTACCGACCAATTTTAAATCATGAAGCACTGCAACCAATTTGATGTCCAAAAGTGGTCATAAATTTGCGAAGGCTCGTTCTCACCAACCGGGGGTCGAAACCAAGCACGAGATATACCGTTGGAAAGGCATCACACTAACCTACACCATGTATAGATTTGATTTTCCCTTTGATACCATAATATGAACCGAATTAGACCAGGAATCCATAGCTATTGGTTTTGTCTGTTTGGGTGACTTTGACTTTGCATGCCTCATATGGGTCATACTGACTCAGAATCAAGCTCATGATAGCTTGTTGAAAATATTGTCCCAATCCCTACCACTTGGAAGTGTTTTATTCCCTGAATCAAATAGCCTTGACATGAGGAAGAAATGTCATGGGAAGGCCCACAAATCCCTGAAAGCAAACAACTGATACTCTTTCAATGGCAGAGGCCATAGTAACTATGACCCCCGCCACTGTCTTTGACTAGAACCATAGCATCAAGGGGCGTTTATGGAAAAGTAACTGTGTAAAACACCATGTTGAGCCCAGAGCAGATTTTTTGGTCAACACCTAGTCATCATCCAGTCAATCTGTAGATATTTGACACATCACATCCAATCATCCAGTCACCTGCCATGTGTCACCTGGATATATGTCCAGAAAAATTAGGACAAGAGAAATAAAACTAAAATAATATGAGAAATTCATGGAGTTACGTGAAATATGGAAAAAGAATAAGGAAAATGAGAAAAATGGTTAAGTATAAACAGTAGAGGAAGAAGAGTAGAGTAGAATTAGAGTAGAGTGAAAGAGGGAAAAATGGTTAAGTATGGAAAGGCGAGTAAGAGAGAGGAGAGTAAGGAATGGAACGTAGAAAAATGCCTAAATATGAGAAGTGAAGTGGATATGAGAGTAATGAGGAAATGGAAAAATGATTAAGTATGGGATGGGTGCATGAAGAGAGCTGAAGGGATAAGAGAGGAAAATTGTTAAGTGTAGATATGGATGGGGATGGAAGGTAAAAAAAGGGATGGAAGTGTAGAGGAGAGTACTTAGTAAAAAATTTGAAAATGAAGAGGAAAGGTGTACCATACTTAGACAAATTCTTCTTGCCACTTTTCAATGTTCTTTTTGCAATCTCTCTCTTGGACTTCTGAACACAATTATGAATATCTTAGGCATATGGAGTCGGATTTTGATTCTGAAAAATGCATGACGAAGTTGAGACTGAAGGCTACATAATGAACATATAATCGTTCAAAAATCTTTTTATTTTGATTTCAATTTTTTTTATTATACCAAGAGCGGAAAAATATAGGTGACTACATTTTTCATCGACACCTCTATAAATGATGATTTCTTGGAGTGCATTTGTGTTCTATAATCAGTATTTAGATTTCTAGTAAATACCTGTCATCACTGACACCTATTATTACAGATCACATAGTTGATTAGTTCAACAAATGATCCACTCACTTGGAGGTCAGCTTGACAAGTGGTTTACTTGATGATGTTTGAACCATCTAGTTACATTAGTCCATAATCTATTTAAAAAAAACCTGCCCCATTTTGAGAATAATGTATATCATTGGAACCAAAAGCTAGACTATGAGAAAGTTACTTTTAGATGTAAGGCATGCTTTAAAATAGAGAAAATTGATACCCATTACACTAAAGTCTTAAAGGTAGGTTAAACAAATAAATCACATTGCAAATCCACATGGTGGGATGGTGCAATGGAAACACGTCCTTTAATCAGTAAAGACTCCTCGACCTCATCCCAACCTCCCTCTCAAAATCCACCCTAGATGATGCTCTCTCCAGCCATGGAATCTCAAGAAGAAGGGAAGTCTCTTTCGTCGCCTCCTCAACTGATAAAGGTCACAAACTTGCCCAATCAGGGAAATGTAAATTCTTCCCTAAACATCCCCCATACATGGATGAGTTGGGTGGACCTGACTGAGAAAGACGAAGCAACTCAAGAAACTCTATAGATGTAGTAAATCCCTCTTGACAAATCCACAAGTCAACACGAACAAGAAAAAATAAAAGTAGCAAGAGCAAGTCAACCAACTCAAGATTCATGGTAGGATGGACTGAAGTGATTTCAAAGAGAAATTGCATTCTAACTTCGTAGCCAATAATGATAAGGAATCAACACCAAAATCTATTCTCGATTTGTATTGATTCTGTAATTTTTTGTATTTTTGTCTACCCTAAATTCATATACATTTTACATTTATCCATGGAACCCAAAATTTGTGTATGGCCCAAGAACAAAAGAAAAATTCAGATATGACTGTTTCCCAACCTTTTAAGAAATAAGAAACTACCCAATCATTGACTCTCCCTTTTACTTATAAAATTTCTTTATACAATTCAACAATAACTTTTAAAATTAAAATCTCAATCATTATCGAGAAAAAATATTCTTATAATATAATGAATATTTTAAAACCAATTTATCTAATTTTTTTTTTTTAAATATTAGGATAACTTTTAAAATTAAAATCGATAAAATCTCAATCATTATCTAGAAACAATATTCTTATAATATAATGAATATTTTAAAACTAATTTCTCTAATATATATATTTTTAAATATTATCTAAATAATATTAATTATATTAAAATAACAATTTCCAACCCTCACTTTTTTTTTCTAATAGAAAATTCGCATAAAATTATATTAGATGATAATTTTATTTACATCATCCTTGATCAATAAAGACTCATCCATCCTATTCACTTGGACCCACATAAAACTTATCCAAATAAACTAAAACTTATCCAAATAAACTGTTCACTGAAATCTAAACAAAATGCAAACTAAGATCAGAAATACCAAATACATGATAACCTCTCAGTAAGATATGTTAATATATAGAATATTAACATCAAATATTCAAAAAATACTTTCAAATACCAAGCCAAAAGGAACGGTTGAACCCTCACTTTAATTTTACAACAACAACGTTTTTCATTTGCAGAGAAACCAAACTATATAATAATATACCAAAGTTAATAACTAAGTTAACTAAACTAGATCATCATTAATTTAATTTTTTTAAATAATATCTAAATAATATTAATTATATTAAAATAACAATTTCCAACCCTCACTTTAATTTTACAACAACAACGTTTCTCATTTGCATAGAAACCAAACTATATAATAATATACCAAAGTTAATAACTAAGTTAACTAAACTAGTTCATCATTAATTTAATTTAGTAGAAGCAAAGGATGATTTTTCTTCATCGTGAAATTCATGATTGGAATATTATTATAATTAATTACTTACTTAATCAATTAACATTTATAAATATTTACTAAAAATAATAATTAAAAATTTATATGACTATTTTATTTTAATTTTACATCAAGAGTGAGTCTAAGTATAACTTGAGTGGGTTTAATGGTTAAGAACATGTGTTTCTTTCTAGGAGCTTAAATGTGCAAATATAGAGGGGAGTGGGGTATGTACACCTTCATAAACTTTAGCAATCAATTTTAATGGATACCAAAAACACTTTCAAGTCTCAGTAGATATTAACCATAGATTTATTCATACCATTTTACATCAACAATTTCTCAGTCATCTAGGGTTTTGAAAAGACCGCAAAGAATTGATTACCCATGTGGGAAACAATTGGCTACCATACATCCTAGAGAGGAGGGGAATACGTGAGGTTGGATTTTCACATAGCAATGATTACCTCCTACTCTCTGCAATGAAAGGATAACATGCCCACTTTCCCCCATTTTAGTGTTAAATGAGGGTTTTGGGATTTGATGTCGGTTCATTTTTCTTGCAAATGAGACTTCGTTTTGTGATTTGTCTGAGAATGTAGAAACAAGAAGTCCATAAGCCGTGGGTATCGGAGTGTGTCAAATGTACAAATGTTATTAGTCCCTGCCCAAGGCATAGAGGGACTATAGAGATCGATAATTTGTTGACTTTATATTAGTTTGGCGTTTGACTACAAATTTTTCCATACTTTCTAATATTCGAACTACATAACTAAAAGCATTATTTTTTATATAATAAAAAAACCCACATATGTCATGCTCTGATTGGATGATAGATTTGAGGTCTTATTGCCAGCTTCGCTATTCCCAATGAATTATATATTGCCATATCCAAAGTTTTATCATGTACGGTACTTTTTTTATTTGTACTATTCATATTGAAATGTTTAGATATCCAAAGTTTATAGTGATCGATAATTCGTTGACTTTATATTAGTTTTTTGTTTGACTACAATTTTTTGCATAATTTCTATTATTCAAACTACAGAACTAAAAACATTATTTATTTATTATAAAAAAACCCATATATGTCGTGATCTCGTTAGATAATAGATTCGAGGTCTTATTGCCAGGGTTGCTATTCCCAAAGAATTATATGTTGCCATATTGAAGGTTTTTATCATCTACGATACTTTTTTTTTAATTGTTTGTACTATACATACTGAAATGTTAAGCTAATAGATTTGAGGTCTTATTGCACATGGATAGTCAATTTTCATATTACTTTGTCGTCTCAGTCAAAAAAAATTTTAGCATAGTCCCCAGTGTTCGAACTATTGTTATTATTATTATTATGTTTATTATTATTTTTTATTACTGTTATTATGTTTGGTTTTTATTTATTGTTCCGTACTTCGAGAGTTTTTGTCATTGTTGTGTGCTTAAATAGGCTTGCCACACTGCATTCTTTCTTAAACTTTTGCAGAGCATGACGCCCTTCAATGGTTCTAACAGTCTTAAGTGTTTACCTAACAGGCCTCGCAACCTTAAATGTTTATTCTATTGATGTGTTACAATACAATTTCGTTCCATTTTTTGATAGTGTTGTTTGCAGTGAAATTGTGCAATATTGTTCTTCACCGACATTATTGGTTCAATGGTTGATGCCTGTTCGTTGGTTTGTTCCATGCTGTTTGTTGTTGTTTGATTGAACTTTGCAAAGTTGAGGTCCTGCAGTTACAGTTGGACCTCTTCGTGGTTGCTCATTGGTTTGTTGTTCTTCAACTTTGTAAGTTGTTGGACCTTTTGTTGCGGTTTGCAAGTTTTGGGGTTGCGCTTCTGTCATCCCTCGTTGACGGGTAAGTTTTTGTGCCATTGTTTCACTGCTATTCCTTTTTTCCTGCTTACTTTTTTCACCTTGCAAGAAAGAATTTTCAATGGTAGGAGTCCATGCCCTAGAATTATGTCACAGAACATATTTATGTTTGGTTGTTGCACTTGTTATTGAATGTCAATATTCTATAGATAACCCACCTTTGTCACAGCCATGGTGACATATAAAAAAAAAAATAGGATGTTCTCCTCTTATTTTATGTTCCTAGAAACCATGTGTTTTCATATGCCAACTTCCACGTCCTGGATATTGTGCCATAGATGTTTTAAAAATTGCAATGCAAAGGGGTTTAAAAAAAGAATTCGGAGCTATCACAAGGGGGAAACCATCTGCCAAGGTCTAGTGATAGGGGATGCTTTTATTCTCTGGTTCAAAAACTTCGTCCACTTGTTGTCTTTGTCATGTTCTTTCTATCTTGCATAACATCTTCTGCCTCTGAGAAGCTTGTAGGATGCATGCTATGAATAGGTTCAAAAATGATATGCCTTGAATACTCGGTCTTTGTGCTCAGCAAATTTATATTGTTAATTATTTGCGTTGATTCTTCTGTTTGGTTCATTGTTCACTGTATGTTTCTTTTATTGTCATCTATTGTGGCGACTAGGGGGGGTTGAATTTGACAAGAAGAAGGTTGTTGGAAATACTAATACAACTGAGAGGGGGGGGTGAATCAGTTGTTTATAAGCTTAAACAATTTTATTCCTTCTTAACAATTATTAATATTTCTTCATGTGTCATCAAGCAACATACAACATATGGATAGTAAGAGTAAA
>ML792199.1:722051-764278 GCA_009831015.1 Picea engelmannii
GTCATTGTTCTTTGCATTATGAAATCCCGATCCCCGATTCTCCGATGGCTTATCTCCCTCGCAACTTCTGCAGATCTGACGGCTATTGGCCTTTCGGGAAATTTGGATGGGATCCGACAGTCACCATCTTCCTTCTTCTCTATTAACTTCTGTTGCGCGCGTTTTCTTCAATGCGTATGTTTTCTTCAATGTTGTTCCTCCTGTGCTTTATATCCTGCCATTTCTGTTGTTGCCATCAAAGACAACAATCATCAACACGCATTCGTTGCTTGTTCAATATTTGCCAACAAAGGTTGAAGGATACATACCGGGATTGGTACGAAATTCCATGCTTGTATATTTCTATTTGCCTTTTTTTCGTTTTTTTTTTGTTCCCTTTTCTTTCTTTTCATATAAACTGAAAATAGCTAACAAACAACTTGAAAATCACAGTTTAAGAGATTAAACAAGTAATAGATGTTGATTCATATGAAACAGATACAGACTCCATTATGCATGGTAGCATCGATGAGTTGTTGCATAGCAATGGTATTTTTAGAATGGATGCATCCTCGTATACTGTAGGAGATTTCCTTTTCAATGCATTTCAGGTTCTACTGCATTTCCGTTATTCCTTGACCGACCTGCACAAGGGATTGATAGATTATTTCTTGGGATGTTTAAAAAATGGTGACTCTGAGGCATTGGAGTCATAAGAATACAAATTGGCATCTGATTTTCTTTGGCAATTGCATGGAATACATGATGTCACTACGTATTTTTCAAATATGTGGTTGTATGCATCTACAATTATTCTTACACATGAGAGGGGACTTTGGGGAGATACATTTTGTATACAGTGGCTATCTAAGTGGCTTAACATATCAATTGGAATATGGTCATTGACAAGAAAAATAAGATATCTACTATTCAACAAAACGGCTTCTAGCAATTCATATTGCATCTTGTTCCATGATGCCAATCCTGTTAGTGGTCATTATGAACCACTACTGTATAGAAAATTGTCCATATGCAATCTTGGAGGACCTCATATTTACTTTTCCCTCATTTGCAAAGACCTTGTATCACAGTGGAAACGAATTATGCATCACATAGACTGCCATGGCTTGTAGATAGAAACAACTATTGTATCTAGTTGTGGAGATAGTCTATTCAATGTAATTTGTTGTTTGGTAGCAACAAAGTTCGATGTGCAATCGTTGTGGCTTTACACTATACAATCCTTTTGTAATGCAATTATAGGCGGTGACCAACATGATTTTAGTTGCTTGCATCAACACCTTTCGCCATATCTCCTAGAAAATATGTCGGAAATTGCAAGTTGGAAAGAATACCTTGTAAACATGGCACTTCCATATGAAAAAGGAAATATGGAGGGTGGAAGATTCTATTTGCAATGGCTATATATCATATTTAGAGTAAATATCTAGGTTTGGTCGGCCCTGCCAGATGGCAATGTCCATTCATGGTCTATTGATTCAAATTACGATCGAACAATTGGCATCATCTCGTTGAAAATAGATACAACACATACCCATTATCAACATTTGATGGGACATATCACTGGTTTAGGGTCCACTTTCCATGTCATCCAAACCGCATCGAATCTGCATATGTGTAGCATGCTTTTTAATGAGAATGAAACTCCTCCCAGTTGTGATGAGGCCATATGGGGCTTAAACAAAAAACATAGACTAACTTATCACAACTTTAAAAAGGCATGTGTGAAATTCGTCCCAGTTGTGATGAGGCCATACAGGGCTTAAACAAAAAATGTAGACTAAGTTATCACAACTTGAAAAAGGTCATACGTGAGAGGAAAAAATACATTGGTAGTATAGGAAATGTTGTCGCTTCAGGGTCCAGTGTCAATGTCAACCAAACCACATCGAATATGCATAAGCATCACATGCTATTTAATAAGAATGAAATTCATCCTAGTTGCCATGAGGTCATCCTGGCCTCGAACAAGAAATGTAGACTAAGTTATCACAACTTGAAAAAGGTCATACGCGAGAAAAAAATACATTACTATGCTTCCTTCTAGAGAGAAAATGACATATCACAATCTAAAATAATTTTTTCGTGCACAACATAACAAAAACAGGTACAGTCACATATCCCACAATGGTCATGGCACTGTTCGAGAGGAAAAAATCACATTTTGTGGGCTAGAACAAACATTGTGCACTACTACCAATAAAAACCAGAAAACACTTTCTACCCATACTTCCCTATGGAAGAAATATGAAAGACAACCCTACATGAAACAAATCAAGTACACTCCTTCCATTGCATGTGCAATTTGCGATCAATTGAATTTCTCAAGAAATAGTAAGTCTTTCACGCCTGATTTGGAAGAAAAATACCTATGCTTGACACTAAATGATAAAACATTTTTGAGTGGAAAAATTTGTCTTCCATGCAAATGGTCGCTTGAAAATGGAAAAATTGCCACAATTTGCAACCCCTGACCAAATAATAAGTAATACACCACTACCAGATGTAAGTGCACTTATAGAACTTGAAGAGAGACTTGTGTCTCTGCGAATTGCATTTTCACAAATCAGACCCTAGGGCTATAAATAACCCCAGATGGGCTTAACAAGATCAATTATTAATGTGTCTGTTTAACTAGATGTTGTGCAAAAATCCTTGCCACAATTCATTAGTGATACAATGACAATTTTTGTGGCTCTCAAAAGACGCTTGCAATACAAAAATGCATATCAGACAGACAAAGTGCATGTGCATGTTGTTATGAAAGCATTAAAAGAATTATGTTCGAGGGCCCTATACAAAGCACATAACATTTGTATAAATGAGAATTGGAATAATGTTCTTGGAGAAGAGGATGGAAACTCTGCATAGACTCTCAAAAATGCTAGTGAATTTGATACAAGTTATGAATTAGAGAATGTAACACCTGTTGACACATTGGTGCATGGAATCACTGATTCACAGTGCATTCGTGACTTGCAATACAAGATTGTCAAAATTGCACCTGCTGAGGGGAAACGTCCACTTGGAATATTCAAGGACAAATTCATTGAGGAAATGAACTTCCCAACACTCTTATATGGAGATCCACATCCCACTGACATTACAGAATGATTTAGTTACCATAAAATAGTTCGATGGGAGCTGCTACATTCAAGCGGTGAATTCTCATGTCACATAACAAATTTGTTTTTCAAAACAATGCACGTAATAATAGAGAAAGTGTTGTATTGCATGTGGGTGCGAATAAGAAAAGGCCAGTTACAAGAAAGAAATTTGTTGGCCAAGGATTTCAAGTACAAAGAAAACCTAGAAAAACTCCTGAAATCTGATATTGGATACACAGATTTCAAAAACATTCGCATCTCTCCTGATTATTTGAAAAAAAACAAGAAAACTATTTTTGCAATGATATGACAATTGGGCCCGCCAACATTTTTCATCACATTTACGAGTGCAGAGCATTGTTGGGATCCATTGGTGGCTGCAGTATCTGACTTTCATAGGAACAAGAAACATAAAAAATAAATCGATACACTGGAAAATAATGACATTGACTGCCTCATAAGAAAAGACCCAGTGACATGTACTCGCTACTATAGACATAGAATGAATGCTTTGACATAATTGATATGCCATGATGAAACATTTTTCGGAAAAATATCAGACTATTGTTTTGTGACTGAATTCCAGAATAGGAGGAATAAACATGACCACAAACTGTTGTGGATAGAGGGTGCACCGGTCTATGGAGCTGACAACAATTCACAAATTGAACAATTTGTGGACAAATACATAACATGAAACACAGTTCATTTGGATCTAGAACTTGCCAAAATTCATAGACACTATCATACAAAAAGTTGTAGAAAATGAAAAAACTTGCATTGCACATACAACTTCCCTGTGTTGCCAATGAGAGCAAAACGAATCATAGAGCCACTTAGTTTAGAGAACAATGTTGTCGTTGAGAAATCTAAATCCTTGTTCGCATTTCTATAACAACGATATTTTGATGAGTTGATGAGCTTCGATGACTTCTTGACAGAGCTAAATCTAACAAAAGATGAGTACATCCAAGCCATACAATCTATGCTTAAGCAACCAACAGTTTTCCTTAAACGAAAACGTTCCCTTATCTAGAACAACAATTTCTCCAAGGACATGCTAGTTATGTGGAATGAAAATACATATGCATAGTACGTCCTCAATGCATATGCTGCAACATCGTATTGTACCTCGTATATGACAAAGTTTGACAAATCTATGACAAGTGCATTCGGGAGAATATACAAAGAACATGAAAGAAGTCATATCGATGTCATAAAAATGATATGTACACTTGGAAATACATTACTTAAAACAATTTTTTTCTCAACAAGCAGTCCAAATTGCTCTTTCCCTGCCCCTCAATTGTAGTTCAAGAAAATGCATCTTCATAAACACATCTCCGCTTGAGAAATGCACATTTGTGCTTAAAACACCATGTTTGCTAGAACAAGAGCCTGACAACTCAGAAGACGTGCTATGTTTATCTATTATTGATTATTACCTCCAGCATCCATCTCCTATTAAGCATATCTGCTTAACAGACTTCATATCGCATTACAAAAAAAATGTTGCACCCATATCAAAAATAAAAAAACCCTCTGTCATACGGTTTGTCAAATACAATAAACATACTGAATATGAAAACTATTGTAGAGAAAAACTAATGTTATACGTTATGTTTGATGAAAATAAAAACACATTAAAACATAACTTCCCTACATGGGAAGATGCGTATGTTGCCTCTGAGACTATAGTTCAAATCAATGAAGCTAGATTTACTTACAATGTTAATCCAACACGGGGTGATCTAGAAAGTGCAGTTAATGAACTAGAAAACCCTGACAATCTTGATGAGATATTCACAAACTGAAAAATAACCAGAAATCCCTGCGAGTCCTATGACTTGCAAGCAAATTTGCCTCGTCCTCGAGCAGGCAGCATTGAAAAATGTATCAATCTTAGTTTTCAAGTCACAAAACATCCTTTCCTTATTGAAAATAATGAATACCACAAAATTAGATGTTTGTTGAATCGAGAACAACAAACAATTCTAAAATACATTGCGCTTAAAAAATGCTTGAGCATGCACACTCTTGTGCACTTGCTCCTTACAGGCGGAGTAGGAATAGGAAAGACATTCACAGCGAAAGAATTGTTCCAAATGCTTATACGAATCTATGATTCAAACAATTCCTCTAATCCTATGAAACCAAAGGGCCTAATAGTTGCATACACAGGAAAAGATCCATATAATGAATGTGGAACAACAGTCCACTCTGCATTTTGATGCCTTTTAACAAGTCACAGTTTCTTCCACTTAGCAAAGAAATGTTAGATACCTTGTCTAAGCTTTATGACAAGCTACAACTTTTCTTTATAGATGAGGCATATTTGATTAGAAATCGCTTCTTGTATTCTATTGACAACTAACTAAGAAGCATAAAACATGTGGACACAAAATACTTTAGAAACATTGACATGATATTCTATGGGGATATTTACCAGGCACAACCCATCCAAGATTCTTTGATATTTGAAAAACCTATGGTAACAGTGATGCATGACTTCTGGAGGGACAATATTAAATGATTTGAATTGCATACTACAATGCGCCAGCCAGATGAAACATTTATTGCAATTATGAATAGAATGCGGACAAACAGCGAAACACATGATGACTTAACATATATCAATTCGAGGTGCTTGCAACCTGCACCAACAGACCCAACCTTCCCTTACCTGTTCTACACAAATAGGGATGTTGCAATGCATAACAGGTACATGCTATAGCTCATTCCTAGCGATGATATCATCATCAATTCAATTGACCTAGAAGAAGACAACCATGGAAATGTTCCACGTCATGAACATACAACCACTTTGTCTTTGTAACTTGTCTTGAAATTAGGCTGCTGGTTGAAATATATGCACGAAAATATGATTCATAGGATGGCTTGGTCAATGGTGCAGATGGAATACTCAAAGTCTATACCAAAATAGAAAAACTTGATGTCCTCTGGATTAAGTTCCATGAACCACATATAGGCAAACGACAAGCAAACAAGGTGGGTTATCTATATAATTCAAACACTTCAAGCGATTGGACACCTATCTTGCAAATATCAAAGCCAATATCAACATCAACAAAGACAGGTCGACTGAATATTCGAAAACAGTTTCCAATTAAACTTGCATGTACACGTATAGTCCACAGATCGCAAGGACTAACACTTGATAGTGTTGCATTTCAACCTTCTGGAATTCTAATACATGGAATTGTATACACAACATTGTCCCATGTCAAAAGCATAGACTCCTTGTGTTTACTAAGTCCTCTTACAAAAGATAATTTCAAAGTCAAACAAAAAGTTGATATTGAAATGCAACGCCTCAAGACTACCACAAAATGGCATCTACAGTATGATTACCAATTCATACAAACAAACTCATCTGTATCAATTCTCTCACTTAACACACATAGCTTACATGCACACATGGATGATATACTTGATGACTATGACACAATGCAATCTGATATTATGTGCTTGCAGGAAGCATAGATGGCATTATGCATGCAAAACAAACAATTTCCAAATAACAATTGCATATCAAGTTACATTACACATGGGGTGATGATATTGGTGAAAAAACATGGAACAATTTTGGAGCATATACATTCCGAAGAAAATAATGTTGAGATGGTACTTGCAAAAATATTTTTCCATGGAACAGAAATTGCAATATTGAATCTATATGCTGCTTAGTGCTCCTCATGGAACATTCTCCAACATACTAAATGCTATTTCCAATGCATTAGACCATTTGCATCTGAATGAAACCATTTTCATTGTAGGAGACTTCAATATTGACATGCTACAAAATAATTCCAGAATAAAAGAATTGGAAAACTATATGTGCAAATACAGTCTCAGCTCTCTTTTGAACAACACAAGCCATGTACAAAATGCACTTATTGACCATGTATGGTCGAATGTGCCCATTTCTCAATACAACATATTTATCTTAGACACACACTGGTCTGATCACGATACAATTGGTATTGCACTTGAATTATGAGATATACATCAAACATATTGTAAAGTCATATTTCTATGTTTCAAAGCATAAATGTCTAGCTTGTTGCGGAAAACCAAATTATCCAACTTCTTAGTTTTCCCTGGTTTGTACACATATTGGTCTGATCACCATACAATTGGTATTGCACTTGAATTATGAAATATACATAAAACATATTACAGAATCATATTTCTATGCTTCAAAGCATATATGTCTATCTTGTTGTAGAAAATCGAGATATCCAACTTCTTAGTTTTCCCTGGTTTGTAATTGATTTTGGTCACAAAATTTTTTTACAAAAAAAAGGTACATTCTTCTAACACTATCTGTTACTCTATTCCTTTTATTCTGTTTTATTTAGTCTATGTACATAGTACTTGTTTTTTTCTTTGCATGTCAACTTATGTTCATGTTTTTTTTGTTTTGTGCTTTTTTTCATAGAAACAAATAGGAAAAATAGACACCACAAAGAACTCCTAACCAGAAATGATGAAGAATCCATGAAAAGGTGCATATTTCTACCTGTGTTCCATATCCAATAGTTTTTCATTTACTTTGTCTATATTTGTTGCACTAGTTTGCAGCTCTGCTTTTTTTTCTCCTTGGATACTCCATATCTTCCTGTAATTTAACTTGTCTTCATGTCAATTCTATTTTCTGTGCTGCTATCTTGAATTAAATAATTTTTTACTCCATCTTTTTTTCATGTGTTCCTACATAGAAACTTGATTTCATGTCCATTGTATTCTCTGAATTGCTACATTGAAACAAGAACACAGTAATTTGGCACAGGGTTTTAGCCTTGTGTGTCAGGTCTGAAAAATATGAAGTGCAATGTGCCACAACAAATACAACGCGTATGCCTGAGACTAAGAGGTATGGTTACAAAAAACTCTGATCTCCATAAGTTGTGAATGATAAATTATAGCATTATATAAATTACTATAAATCTTGGTAAAATGTTATAATATTCTATAAAGTACTAAATCTCATGTTGCGGTCGGTCGGACTCATGATACATAGGCATGCCTATAAATGTGAACCCATGAGTCCGCCAACCCACGCATCGTGTCACGTCTATTTTATACTATATTTCTATTTTATTTACTCTATATACATATTCCTTGTTGTTTTCTTTACATGTCAACTTATGTTCATGTCCATTTTGTTTTTTTACTTTTTCTCAGAGAAACAAACAGGAAAACTAGACACGACAAAAAACTCTCAACCATAAATTTAGAAGAATCCATGCAAAGGTGCATATTTCTACCCATGTTCCATATCCAATAGTTTTTCGTTTACTCTGTCTGTATTTGTTGAACTGTTTTGGAGCTCTGTTTTTTTTCCTCCTTGGATACTCCATATCTTCCTGTACATTAACTTGTCTTCATGTCAATTATATTTTCTATGCTGTTATCTTGAAATAAATAAATTTGTACTCCATCTTTTTTTCCATGTGTTCCTACGTAGCGGCTTGCTTTCATGTCCATTGTATTCTCTGTACTGTGAGGAATTCAGTTCTTTTTCCTCTTCTATACTTATCCGTTCTCCCTTTCTTTTTCATCTTCTATACTTATCCGTTCTCCCTTTTTTTCTTCCCCTCTATTATCTATTTCTGATTCTATACTTAGTCCCATGTCTATGCTCGTGGGTTCCCAGGATGAAAGAATGACAAATTCCATGTCCATCTATATCTTTACATCACGAGTCTGTCTGACCACCATTTGTTTTCATAGTTAGCAAATTTTATGGCCACGGGTTCCTACGTAGGCACCATCGAACTGTCATGCCCCATGTTCATGGTATACATCTTGCGCCCGAAACATCGGTGATCTACAATTCGACCCCGAAATCGAATCTTGTGACTTATTTTTCCCAGCATCTGTTGATATTTCAAAGAATCTGTTGATTTTTTTCCCAATTCGTTTCTGCACTTATCCAATTTTATGGCTGCGGGTTCCTCCCCAATGCATTATCGAACTCCCATGCCCCGTGTTTGGATATACATCTTGCACCCAAAACTATGCATCCAAAACTTGTTTCTTATTGGATTCCCAGTGTTAGTCCCACAATAGGTTCGAGGAGCACAAATTTGTTGATAGTGAACATATTTCTTGCGGAAAAAATAAAAAAATAAACGAAATCCCAAAATTGCTCTTCAAAAGACAAATTGTCGTACAGTGTGAGAACTTGAAAATATTCCTCACCTATGATGTTTACATATTTTTTCTTGTTAGGCCAGTGAGTAAATCCATTATGACATTTAAAGAATACTAGTCTATGGATATTAAAAGGAATATATTCAAAAGCATCACACATGTTGTGGTGGATGTGGAGAGCTTTGAAAAATCATCTTCAAGAGCTTCGACAGATTGACTTGGCAGATTATCTCCACTCCTCAGACATTGATATTTCTATCGCCGGTCACAAGGACTCCCTCCATTCAAATAACTTTGATCACCTATAGACCTTTATGATATCCTCAATGGATTCATGGACTCCTAAAATTTGTAGAAGAAGAAGGGGATGAGAGATGATTAACTAACACCAGCTGAGTCTTTATTTCTTGGCCACAGTCAGAGACCATTGGCTCTAGATTCCATGCATTCTTTTCTTCTATGTGAATTCCTACATGTACTTTGGGATTATCATTTTATTATCTCACCATGAGCTCACGAGAGAGATGAGCAAGTTGCTTGATCGGAGGTTGAGGTGACAATGATCACATTGGTATGTGAAGTGACGCAGGCATGCCCGTTAGGCACGTCCGCTCACAGGATCTTTCCTCCTTCCTCGGCCCGAAGAACTGAAGGTTCTTCTATTTCCCTATCGGGAAATTTTCACCCACAGCAACTCTCTCACGGGGTCTCCCTTCCTTCTGAATCAACGCTGACCTTTCACTTTGTTATCGTGATTCCTCCTATCGAGATTTTGACATTTTCAATGTCCAAACAATTTGTTTTACCGATCCTCGATCCTCGATACGCTCCTTTATTGCCTTAGCCCCTCCTGGCTATGCCTGGTCCATGTGACCTCTCCTTATATGACCGCGGTCATAACTCCCATCGGGGTTTCGATCATTCCAATGTCGAAATACACATGCCCTCAGGACTCGCGATTCCTCGAATCCCGACGTGCTCTTTATGCACTAGCTCTCTTGGCTAGGATCCTAACTCATATGAGCATCACCCCCATGACCGCAATATTATCCCTCGTCGGGGCTACGGGGTTTCAAATGCTGAAAAACACTTGCCCACGGGATTCCTGATTTCTCGAATCTTGACTCGCCGCTATACTGACAGTTGGCTCCCTCAATGGCGCTTCCCTCCTTTCTGACCTGCTGACAGTTGGCCGCACGGTGGCACCTTCCTCCTTGTCGGGGTTTCAAGTTTTGCGATTCCAAAATGTATAAACACCTTGTCACCAGTATCCCCGATATCCCGATGAC
The DNA here is from genome assembly GCA_009831015.1 of Picea engelmannii. NCBI lineage: Eukaryota > Viridiplantae > Streptophyta > Pinopsida > Pinales > Pinaceae > Picea > Picea engelmannii. The sequence continues at coordinate 732,628 of ML792199.1, forward strand.
CCAAACACCAATAGACAACTTCCTTGTCAGGACTTTTCCCGATGGCTCCGATTGCTTCCACGCGTCCCAAATGAATGGACGGTTCAAATCAGTCCTCGTTGTTTCGAGACTTTACAAGACCATGAACACTCACTTAACTGAACCTTGATGACCACATCCCCGATATAGACGACCACACGACACGTATCCTCCCTGAGATCCTCTGGTTGTGATCCTTCCGTCGTTTTGGGGTTTAACTAGTCACGGATTCCTGTCTTTTGAATCTCTGAAATGTCAATGGACTCTCGATCCCTGCCACCTGTCCCAACAGATGGATGGCTCTGAACTTGTCGGGGTTTTCACAATGGATTTCCTCGACTTCTAGTCCACGTGACTCCCGATGCTTCAATGTCCGCCACGTGTCTCCACAAATGGATGGTCCCGATCTTCCCGGGATTTTTCCTATGGAAATTCCCGATCTTCTGCTCTCGTGAATCCTAATTTCCCAAACTCCTGACACCTCGATCTCCGCCACGTGTCCCAACTAACGGACGGTCCAGATCTTCCCGAGACTTCGGGGCTTCAAATGTCGAAAAACATTTGACCACAGGACTACCGATCTTTCGAATCCTGATGGTAAACCTCGTGCAGCTCCTGTTCGATCTGACGACTAACGGGTGACTGATCAATGATCCAACGACTCACGACCCCTGGAGCTTGAACTCTGAACATGGCCATAACCTCCTTGCTTCCTTGACAGATCCAACAGCTGACGAGATTTCACAAATCCTCTCCACAAGATCCCGACTGTCGATTTCCTCCTTTTGGCGATTTCTAGAGGATAACCAAGTATCCCTCTGCGGAACTTTCGGCTTGCGGTGCAACTGTGCAACGCCTTTTTTAAACACTCCACGGCACAAACTTCCGGTGCTTCTCTTCGATGAGCCTGAAATCCTTATCCCTCCTGAGGTTTCTCACACCTTCAACCTCAAAGAGGGTCTTTGTACGCACTCCTTGCGACAGTTCTCAACCACTTCCAAGTGTTGAGTTATTTCGACTCTGTCCACACCTGCAACAACAGTCCTTCAATACTTCGTTTAGATTCACAACTGAGACTCTCCTTAGCCTACACACTCCTTGCACGGCTCGTATAACCCAATTTCACTTCTGGGTGAATGAGAACAAGAGTTAAACTATCTGAGCTTTCTGTCAACGCACTCCTTGCGGATGACTTCAACTGCACTCCATGCAGGAATCCTTGCTCAGATAGAGAAACAATTGAAACTCATTCCTCTTCCTCTCAGACTTCAATCTCAACACATGAAATCATATACACAACATAACAACAAATGCATAACAGGAAGTAAATACTCATGAGCATAGTATTCAACACACATACACAGAGAACAAACACAACTCCATGAATTTGAATTAAACTCTTCTATTAATCCAAATAACTATACATGGGTGTTTCTTCACAGCTCTCTGCTTCTCTTCTATGCTCCAATGCTTCTAACTATTCCGGAATAATGTTACAATGCACAATGAGGGTGTCTATATCCCATTTCCCTCTTGCGCTCTCAAACAGTCTAATCTAGAATTAAATCTCTATCTACCTGCATTAACCACTATAAATGCCTCCATCTACTTCAGACGAGAGCGTATGGCTCGAGGTATGATTACAATATATAAGTGCACTTCATTGAATTTCCTCATTAATGTTCACGCAACAGTTTCAAGGTGTTTTTCAAAAACTTGTGCTGGACACCTTCCAGCTATCTTCCGCATCCGCGCTGGCTCACTTGACATGGGAGATGCTCCTGCATCATACTCCCTCACTTGAAAATTTTCATGGGCTCCTGTCCATGAGCTCCTGCACGGTCTATCCATGCTTCAGAATCTTTGCTTCATTTTCCTAGCTGGCATCTTCAACTAGATGGTCCTTCCACTTGACCAAATATTCAAAATATTCTTTCCTTCTGGTCTTCTTACCCACTCGTTTATCCAGTATCTGCTCCATCTGTGGCTTCTCTGCAACTGGCATCTGCTTCTGCCACTGAACCTTTGACTATTCATCACTTGTTCCTGCTTCCCCAGCTTTGTATGGATATAGATCTGAGACATTGAATATCGGAGAAATTCTTATCCCATTGGGTAATTCAATCTCATAAGCATTCTCTCCAATTTTCTTCAAGACCTTGCATGGTCCGATTTTCCTCATCTTCAATTTATTGTATGTTCCTCTCAGGAACCTTTCTCTTCTCAAGTGCGCTAGAACCAAGTCACCAAACTCAAATTGGAGTCATCTTCAATGTTGATCTGCTCTCCGCTTATGCTCCTAAATTGAATTCTACAATCGCTCCTTCACCCGGCTGTGAAGTTATTTCATCGCCTCCGCGAATTCTTCTGCACTAGTGCTCCTAGTAGCAGTCTGTTCCAAATCTCTCAATTCAGAAACTCCTCTCGTCTATGTGCCATATACAATCTGGAATGGACTCTGTCCTGTGCTCCTGTTCACTGAGTCATTATAAGCAAACTCTGCCTGTGGCAATGTATTGTCCCAACTGTTGTGGTGCTCCGCCACCAGGCTCCTCAGCAAGTCTCCCAGACTTTTGTTTACTACTTATGTCTGTCCATCCATCTGAGTATGATAAGTTGAACTAAACAACAAGTTAGTCCCCAGCTTCTTCCATAATTTCCTCCAAAAGTGCCCTAAGAAATTTGTATCTCTGTCTGAAACAACACTCCTTGGTAAGCCATGAAGTCGAACGACTTCTTTGAAAAACAGGTTCGTGATGTGAGTCATGTCACTGGTTTTATGACATGGGATAAAATGTGCCATCTTGGAAAATCTATCCACTACCACAAAGATCGAATCAAATCCTCTTTGCGTCCTTGGCAATCCCAATATGAAATCCATGCTAATTTCATCCCACGGCTTCTTAGGTATGGGCAATGGTTGATAAAAACCCGCATTCTTCTTCCTTCCCTTTGAATGCTGGAAAATTCTACATCGTTCCATGAACCTCTTGACCTCTTCTTGCATCCCTGGCCAAAAGTATGACTCGCTCAGCTTTGTGAATGTTTTATCATGACTGAAGTGTCCGGCCAATCCTCCACTCTATTTTTCCTTCATCAGATTCTCCCTCATGGAGCAATTTGGAATACATAGCTGATTTCCCTTAAACAACAACCCTTCCTGGATCATGTAGTCGGCCCACTTGCTGCTATCTCTGAGAAATGGATTCTCAGTTGCTTCATACGCTTCCTTAAAGTCTGGATCATCTGCGTACATGTCTCTAAGATCATCAAAATCTAACGTCTTGACTTTAAATCCTGCAATAGAAAACACTTCCTACTCAAAGAATCAACAACTTTGTTAGCAGTACCAGAAATATGTTTTATCACAAAAGTAAAATTTTGCATGTATTCAACCCATTTAACATGCCTTTGATTCAACTTTTCCTGTTGAGTCACAAACTGCAATGCATGGTTATCACTATATAAAACAAATTCCTTCGGAATCAAGTAGTGCCTCCATTTCTTCAATGCCTGGATGATGGCATAAAACTCCTTATCATAAGTGGAATACTTCACCTTCGCTTCATTCAACTTCTCGCTGAAATATGAAATTGGTCTGTCATCTTGACTTAAGACTGCTCCTATTGCAAACCCGCTTGCATCACATTTTACCTGAAATGTCTTTTGAAAATCTGGCAACACCAGAATTGGTTGTTCCGTAATCTTCCGTTTCAACAAATTGAAACTCTTCTCAGCCTCTTCCATCCAGTGAAAAGATTTATGTCCTTTCCTTACTGTATCCATCATCGCTGCGCTAATTTCACTGAAATTCCTGATGAATTTTTTGTAGAAACTAGCCAAACCGTGAAAACTTCTTACCTCAAATATGTTCCTCGGTGATGGACAATTCTTGATTACTTCCACCTTATCTGGATCCATTCTCAACTCATTTGCTGAAATAAAAAAATCCCAAATAAGTGAGCTCTGTCTTCATGAAAGAGGACTTCTTTATGTTTATCATCAACTTCTCCTGCTGTAATCTCTTCATCACAATGGCCAAATGCTTCAGATGTTCAGCTTCCGTTTTACTGAAAATCAGTATATCATCCAGATATACGATAACAAATTTTTTGATGAAATCCTTCAGGACTTCATTCATCAACCTCATAAAGGTACTTGGCACATTTGTTAAGCCAAACGGCATAACAATCCATTCATACAAACCTTCGTTTGTCTTGAATGTTGTTTTCCATTCATCACCTTCTCTCATGCGAATCTGGTGATATCCACTTTTCAAATCAATATTCGAAAAAAAAATTGCTCCACTTAAGCAATCCATCAAATCATCCATTCTTGGCAATGGGAATCTATACCTGATAGTTATCTTGTTAATCGCCCTTGAATCAGTGCACATCCTCCAGCCTCCGTCTTTCTTCGGATTGAGTACTGTTGGAACAGCACACGGACTCAAGCTTTCCCTAACCAAACCTTTGTCCAACAAATCCTGGACTTGTCTTTTGACCTCTTCATTCTCCTGCAGCGTCAATCTGTACGCGGCTTTGTTTGGTAAACTGGCTCCGGGTATGAGATCGATATGATGACTCACACTTCTCATCGGTGGCAACGAACGAGGTAATTCATCCACTACAATATCAGCGAACTCTTCCAGCAGTTCCTGAACTTCTCCTGGCAAATCGTCCACTCTTGTTTTAGTCAGAACAATCTTCGGTTTTTTGACCACAAAGAATTGTGGATCCTCCTTCTTCTTAGCCTCGGTAAGAAGTTCCTTCCCACTCATGAGAATTATTATGTTGCTTACTTTCGGCTTCACGTCCTTATCCTTGATTGGAAGCAACATGTGTGTCCTCCCATTCTTCTCCAGGGTGTATGTGTTCATCCTCCCATCATGAATAACATTTATATCATATTGCCATGGCCTACCCAGCAATAGATGACAAACATCCATATGAATAACATCACAGAGTATCTTATCATTATATCCTCCTATCTTAAATTCAACTAAACACTGTTTGGTGACATTTACCTGATGTCCTTTTTGTAGCCACGAAACTTTATATGGACTTGGATGATCATTCATCTCTAGCTCCAGCCTTTCTACCATCTCGGTTGAAATGAGATTGTCAGTACTACCGATGTCCACAATGACCTTGCATGCCCAACCCTTGGTCTTGCAAGTTGTTCTGAAAAGTCTGGTCCTTTGGACTGAACTTTCCACCTCTTTCTCTGGTGTTAAAAGGACTTTTCGCATCATCAGCGATCTTCCGCCTTCAACATCTTCTGCCTCAACATCTCGCCTCTGTGCCTCAACGATGTGAGTTTCTCCAGTTTCTTTCTTTCTCTCTGGACACTCATAAGACTTGTGTGCATTTTTTCCACATGTGAAGCATGTAATTACTCCACCTCTTCCTCTTCCTCTACCTCTGGTATGAGGAAACATATTATTATCAGCATATCCTCCTCTCTGCTCAGTATGTTGTTCTCTCTGTTCAGCATATCGCCCTCGCTGTGAGCTTCCACCTCTCTCTGTCCGAGTCTGAGGTTTCTTCCAGTCGTCCCTGTGCTTCTGGGTTCTTTCCTGGGTAACTGATTTACCTCTGGGATGACTTCTGCCTCGGCCCCTCTGACCTTGCTTTCGGCTCAGTTTCTCTTCCACTTTCAAAGACATTTGATAAGCATCCTCCACCATTCGGATGGTTTCCATGCTCATTTCATCCTGAATCTCATATCTTGAGCCATTCATATACCTGGCCACTTTTTCGTCATTGCTTTCGCGATGACCTGCCCTGATATTCAACCTGTAAAATTCCTTAGTATATTCCTTTACTGTCATCAGCTTCTGTCTCAGGTTCTGCATCCTCCTGAACAGAGAAATTTGATAGTCCCTGGGAATGAATTTTGCCTTCATATTTGCAATCATCCTGTCCCAGATCTTAATTTTTTGCTTGCCTTGGCAACGCCTGTCAGCTTGTAGTTCATCCCACCACAAGGCTGCATGTCCTTTTAATCTCATGATGGCATGCCTGACTTTCTTGTCCTCTTYGATATCTTCATAGTCAAAATAGGTGTCTAGAGCTCTAATCCAGTCTAGAAGCTCTTCTACATCTAGATTTCCCTCATAAACTGGAATGTCCATTTTCACCTTTGCACCCATTCTTGCAACAGCTTTAAGTAAGCGCTCATTTGCTACATCCTCCACTAGGATTTCTTCTTCTCCATGTCTAGCATCATCTTCATTTTCGGACTCGTTGATATCTCCTACATCAGCTCCTCTCCTTTGTCTTATATCCATGTCCACAATCATAGAGTGTAAGTTATGCATTTCTCTTTCCACTTCTGGATTTTGCACTTGCCTACCCCTTCCTCTGGACATTTCCCTTTCCTCCTCTGGATCGGGTGATTGTCTATCCCTTCTTCTTGGCGGCATGGTGAATTCTCTTTCTCCCTGCTACAGAAAGCAAAGAAACTTTTCTAAGCTCTGATACCACTTGATGCAGGTGCGCCTGCTAGGCACGTCCGCTCAGAGGATCTTTCCTCCTTCCTCGGCCCAAAGAACTAAAAGTTTCTTCTATTTCCCTATCGGAAAATTTTCACCCACAACAACTCTCTCACGAGGTCTCCCTTCCTTCTGAATCAACACTGACCTTTCACTTTGTTATCGTGATTTTGACATTTGCAATGTCCAAACAATTTGTTTTACCTATCCCCGATCCTCGATACGCTCCTTTATTGCCTTATCCCCTCCTGGCTATGCCTGGTCTACGTGACCTCTCCTTATATGACCGCGGTCATAACTCCCATTGGGGTTTCAATCATTCCAATGTCGAAATACACATGCCCTCAGGACTCGCGATTCCTCAAATCCCGACACGCTCTTTATGCACTAGATCTCTTGGCTAGGCTCCTAAATCATATGACCATCACCCCCGTGACCGCAGTCTTATCCCTTGTCGGGGCTACGGGGTTTCAAATGCTGAAAAACACTTGCCCACGGGATTCCCGATTTCTCGAATCCTGACTCGTCGTTATACTGACAGTTGGCTCCCTCAATGGCGCTTCCCTCCTTTTCGATGTGCTGACAACTGGTCGCACGGTGGCACCTTCCTCCTTGTCAGGGTTTCAAGTTTCGCGATTCCAAAATGTATAAACACCTTGTCACCAGTATCCCTGATATCCCGATGACCCAAACACTGATATACGACTTCCTTGTCGGGACTTTTCCCGATGGCTCCGATTGCTTCCACGCGTCCCATATGAATGGACGGTTCAGATCATTCCTCATTGTTTCGAGACTTTACAAGACCATGAACACTCACTTACCTGAACCCCAATGACCACATCCCTGATCTAGACGACCACACGACACGTATCCTTCCTGAGATCCTCCGGCTGTGATCCTTCCGCCGTTTCGGGGTTCAACTAGTCACGGATTCCTGTCTTATGAATCTTCGAAATGCTGATGGACTCTCGATCCCTGCCACCTGTCCCAATAGATGGACGGCTCTAAACTTGTCGGGGTTTTCACGATGTATTTCCCCAACTTCTAGTCCACGTGACTCCTGATGCTTCGATGTCCACCACGCGTCTCCACAAATGGACGGTCCCAATCTTCCCAGGATTTTTCTTATGGAAATTCCCGATCTTCTGCTCTCGTGAATCCTGATTTCCAAAAATTCTGACACCTCAATCTCCGCCACGTGTCCCAACTAACGGACAATCCAGATCTTCTCGGGACTTTAGGGCTTCAAATGTCGAAAAAATTTGACCACAGGACTACCGATCTTTCGAATCCCAATGGTAAACCTCGTGCAGCTCCTGTTCGATCCGACGGCTAACGGGTGACTAATCAATGATCCAATGACTCACGACCCCTAGAGCTTGAACTTTGAACGTGGTCATAACCTCCTTGCTTCCTTGACAGATCCAACGGCTGACGGGATTTCACAAATCCTCTCCACAAGTTCCCGACTGTCGATTTCCTCCATTTGGCGATTTCTAGAGGATAACCAAGTATCCCTCTGCGGAACTTGTCCGCTTGCGGTGCAACTGTGCAACACCCTTTTTAAACACTCCACGGCACAAACTTCCAGTGCTTCTCTTTGACGAGCTTGAAAGCCTTATCCCTCCTAAGATTTCTCACACCTTCAACCTCAAAGAGGGTCTTTGCACCCACTCATTGTGGTAGTTCTCAACCACTTCCAAGTGTTGAGTTCTTTCGACTCTGCGCACACCTGCAGTAGCAGTCCTTCAATACTTTGCTCAGATTCACAACTGAGACTCTCCTTAGCCTGTGCACTCCTTGCACGGCTCGTATAACCCAATTTCACTTCTGGGTGAACGAGAACAACAGTTAAACTATCTGAGCCTTCTGTCAACGCACTCCTTGCGGACGACTTCAACTGCACTCCTTGCAGGAATCCTTGCTCAGATAGAGAAACAATTGAAACTCATTCCTGTTCCTCTCAGACTTCAATCTCAACACATGAAATCATATACACAGCATAATAGAAAATGCATAACAGGAAGTAAATACTCATGAGCATAGTATTCAACACACATACACAGAGAACAAACACAACTCCATGAATTTGAATTAAACTCTTCTATTAATTCAAATAACTATACATGGGTGTTTCTGCACAACTCTCTGCTTCTCTTCTATGCTCCAATGCTTCTAACTATTCTTGAATAATGTTATAATGCACAATGAGGGTGTCTATATCCCGTTTACCTCTTGTGCTCTCAAATAGTCTAATCTAGATTTAAATCTCTATCTACCTCCATTAACTACTATAAATGCCTCCATCTACTTCAGACGAGAGCGTATGGCTTGAGGTCTGATTACAATATATAAGTGCGCTTAATTAAATTTCCTCATTAATGTTCGCGCAATAGTTTCAAGGTGTTTTTCAAAAATTTGTGTTGGACGCCTTCCAGTTGTCTTCCGCTTCCGCGCTGGCTCGCTTGACATGGGAGATGCTCCTGCATCATGAAGCCATAAAAAAGATTATTTGCAAAAATTACATATTTATGCATTCATTCTATAATGATAGAATAGAGGATGGAAATGGTTGAAATGTTGAGTCACCTATCTCCTATGGTAACAGAATTGAATCAAGTTGATTTTTTTTAGCAAGTAGACTATATTTTCCAAGTTGATTTCTTCCTGAGATAATTGTGGTTTGATATTTTATCTTTCCAATTTCAAATTAATTGTAATTGGGTGCATTTTTGTAAAAGTCGACACCCTTCATTCATTGAGTTTGCATTACAAATTTTGATTTTGAAAGAGTGGAGTTGCAAGAAACCCTGTGAGGTATGAGTTATGGCTTGAGTTACGGAATTGTTAGAGTTACTCAACACTCTAATCCTATCTTTTGTGGAAAATACAATTACCACTACAAAATCACTATGCAGTCTATTGTAACATGCTTGCAATTTACACAAGACAAAGAAGTACTACTTCAAACTTAGAATCGACTTATTCACAATGCACTTGAGTGGAAGAATCTTCGACAACAATTTGAACTAGTCCTTGTTCAGAACTCTATTTTCAAAGATGATGAATATGATGATGATGATTCACACCAACAACGAGCGAAGGAGAAAATTAGTGTGCTAGCTCCAGATTCAAGTAAAGATAAAGTTCAATTTCCTCTTTCCAATCCAATCATCAATCCTTGGGAAGAAACTAGAATCAATAAGCATAGAACTGGTATCAGATATGAAAATGATGTCACCTTTCATAATCTAGATTACACCAAACCTACCAAGTTCCAGAGTGTTGGATTGCTTCAAGATGGTTCACATTCACCTACTCTAGTTCAAGAGCTGATTTTGAAATGCCAACACTGTCAGCGAGTTGGCCACATGGAATATCACTGCTTCATTCTTCATCCTTGAAAGCATTGTGGAAAGAACAATCATACTTCAAATAGGCATTTCAAACGAAAGACAATTGTGAGAGTAAATAACCACTATGGGTGGATGACTTCTTGACAATGGTCATCAATAATCATGAAGATATCATAGTCATACCAACGATTCCATCTTGAGTATTGACACATCTTGTAGTGCAAGTATTTTCATCTTCTCACCTTGTAACTGACAAGGGGTAACAACATCAACGATTGGCAATCAAGATTCCAGTTTCAAAGTTCCATCAATCAAACAATAACAAGATAGCATGACAAGCAAGCATGATTGGTTTGTGGTTTTCCTTAAACCACCACTTAGTAGAAGACTTATAGATTCTGCTAGACAACAGTTTGTGGTTTTACTTAAACCTCCATTTAGTAGAAGACAGACATTCAACTTATGCTAGAGAAAAGTTTATGGTCATCTTTAAACCAAAATTCGAGAACAAATCAAATTAGCAGAAGACTTCAGCTTCTAGCTTCTATCTAACATAGGAAATGTTTCAGGAACTATTGGGCCTAGAGAAGGGTTCTAAAGTTTGTGGTCATCCTTAAAACACAAGATTGGTTTGTGGTATTCCTTAAGCCATCATCACCATTCAGTAGAAGACATCAACTTCTACTATATATTTAGTCTGTGGTCATCCAAAAACCAATAGATTTAGAGAGCACATTTAATCATCAACAACTGTACACTTCCAGATTTCAACTTCCCACTTTCATATATCAACTCTCACCTTGGATTCACATACATCCCTGTGAATTAAGGGGTGAATGTTGGAAATGTAATCCGTTAGGTTTACTCTGTTGAAGGAATATGAAATGAATTGTTGTAGAGATTCCAAGAGACGTATTGGAATATGAATCCAAATGTCAAACATATTATATTTATAAGTGTATCATATGAATAATAAATGCAACTCACACTTATCCACTTTTCGCGTTCCAAAATGAAATAATAAAGATTTGTGAAGACAAATGTTAAGATTTTTTGTTTATCCAAAACTCATTATCTATACAACAACATACATTAAACATTAAACAATTTTTGTATAGCCCTCATTGTTGCTTCAGTTCTTGGTATTGTCTCTACAATTTACAGCTTTGTGCCCAAAATTATAACATGAATAACATGAACCAAAAATAATAGTTTGATTCTTAGGAGTGGAATATCTTTTGAATGGTGTCTCTCTTTTGAATCCTTCTTCTTCTTGAGTTATTTATGTAGCTGGTTTTTGTTGATATTGACTTATGAATTTTCTAGGTGGTGTAGTGTCTCTGTAATAATCCCCTTGAGTTTTCTTGTCTTCTTCTTTCAAGGGACCTCTGACATATTCTTCATATATTATTTAATATTCTTCTTGCTATGTTGTTTTGGTGCTTGAAACTTTCTCTGTATGTGTATGATTGTATCCCAATCCAGATCTTTCATAGTAAGGTCTTTGACTATTAATGATAGTATCCAATATCTTGGTGTTGTTTTGTTGCATATCCTTCTTCGGGAGATCTTTCTTTAGATTGACTAACTTTGCCTCCAAGCGTTCAATGGTTATCTCTCTTTCTTCTAACATCTCTATGAGTGTTTCTTTTATTCTCTTGTATTCTTCTGCTTGGAATTTCAAATTCCTAATCATCTGCTCTAATTCTTCATATTTGGAATTTTGAGAATTCTTTTTTCTTTAGTTCTTCCTGTAGTGACTTGTTTTTCTTATTTTCCCTTTTTATTACTTCTATGGTACTTAACAATTATTCTCTTTAATCAACTTCTGCCTCTTCATATTCTTATTTGGATCCTTCATCATCGAAGTATTCTATTTCCATGAACATAATCCTTTCTGTATCACTGTTGTTGACTTCATCTTCATCTGACAAAGAACTATCTTCCTTGGTGAAAAATCTTTTCTTGAAAAAAAAAATTGTTTCTTCTACCCTTTTGAATTTTCTTTATAGGATCGTATTCTTCTTCATTTCTTTTCTTTTTATTATAAGGATATTTATTAGAAAAATGAACAAAATGACAAACAACATCGCAATTAAAACAAATCAATGGAATCTTACCTTTGTATTTGTCGGTTACCTTCTTTAGCCTTCTAATGAAGTTAGCCATCTCTTCATCTTCCTCAGAATCATCATTGCAGCTACAATCTGACTTTGGATTTTATTTTTATTTATTCTTTGTCTTCTTGGATCCTTTGAATGATGCTTCCTTAGTGAGTGGATTGTCCTTTGTTTTCCTCATCTCATAAGCTATGAGTATCCCATGCAAATCATCCATGCTCGAGGTGTATATATATACTCTTTCCTCCATGGCTGAAATATTCAGATCATATCTCATAGGTAGAGAACTCGATACCTTTTGAACAATGATTTTTTTCTTTATTTCGTCTCCCAAACCTTTATTGGAATTGACTAACTCATCAACTCATAGAAAGTAGGAGGCAATGTTTTTATCTTCCTCCATCTTCAATTGTTTTAACTTGACTCTGAATGTTTGAATTTTGGCTCCTTTAAATCTGGCATCTCCTTCATAGATATTCTTCATTTTGTCCCAGATTTATTTTACGGATTCACAATGCACAATCTTGGTGTATATTGATTCAATCAAACCATTCAAGATAGTGTTTTAATCTCTAGAATAATTTTCTTCTAGTTTCTTTCCATGCTTATCTATCGAGGGGGTCGTTGGTGCTTTGTATCCATCTGCTACTACTCACCAAACATCAAATCCATGCGCTTGTACATATGTTTTAATTTGTTTTCTCCAAAAGTCATAGTTTTGACCATCAAACTATGGTACCCCAATCCTAACATAATACATGATCTCCTTCCAATGGTTATACTTTTTTTTGAAGGAATTTCTCTGATACCAATTGTTGGATTACTTAGAGGGGGGGTGAATTAGTAATGAGAAAATTTAATCCACAATTTATTCTTCAAAAATATTTAGTAGTTTATCTTTGACATTCAATAGATCATCAACGTCATAAAAATAAACAACATCACATCAAAATAGATACATAGTACACCAATATTTACGTGGAAACCCAAATGGGAGAAAACCATAAAATGTTTTTCTTATATTCATTGGAAGCACCAACTTCTGATTCTCCAGCTACAACTAGAAGGAGGCTCCAACCCCCTATTCCCAGGTTCCAACTTGAAGGAAGATACAACTCCCTGATTCTATGGCTCCATCCAAAAGTAGGATACAATCAGAAGGTGGCTACAACCACCTTTCCATTCCTTGTCCTGTCGCCCTGAAATATAAATTTAGACCAAATTCGTTGAACCCTGCCACTGCCACTACCACAAACTATGTCAATGTCACAAATTTGTCATTGTCATAACTATGTTAGTGTCACTATCTCATCAACCTATATTTGATCATCAACCAACTAAACATGTACCATACCATGCATCAAGTGTATACCAATATACATACTATCTCATGTATCAATCATGAACCAAAAGATACATCAACAATGAATAGTGAATCATGAACTAGAGCATAAACCATGTACAACATGTGTCATATATCATATCATCAACCATATGTAGATCCGTACCATATCATCAATGAAGAACCTATGCATGCTCCTCATGCATACATCACCGTACAACATGGATATCCCTCAACCATATATAATAAACTCAAAAATAAGAACTATAAGAACCATGTCATGTGTTCAACCAAATATAAGAGTGCTCCTCACTCATCCAAGTAACCAAGATATACCATATCCAAATACCAAACAAACCATACCAAGTATTTCTCAAGCATACACCATATCATTACGAGAAGTAACCATCCAAACAATTATACAACCATACCAATACCTATGAAGCTGACCTGAAACAGTAAGATATTGACATGTAACCTTCCTTTTAGATTTTGGGGACCTGGTACCAACATCTACTCAAGTTTTCATGAGATAACTTTACAAGGCCATATCTCCCTACCCATGAGGAACCACGCAGCATTAGCATATCATCAGAAATAGAATGATGATTATTATCCATATATGCGTGAGTTACCTTCATTTACTCCATCCTTCATGACCAAATTCCATGATCAACTACAACACCCTTAACCATACTTAGGGGTTTCTTGTAGACTTCTTCAAAGCATCTTCCTGTGAGGGCCATGCTTAGAGATATGCCATAAGGGGACCACTTTGGAGACTTATCCAAATATACCCATCACATCAGTTGACATAAAACAATATTCGTTGACATCAATGCAAATCGACTATCCAAACCAACTATCCAACAATCAATGTTTCTCCATTTATTTTCCACATTTATAAGAAAGCGAATCCAAGTAATGCTACACTTGTTTTTGGTTTCTTTTCGTGTCCCCTTTTAATCTCCTAAATTTTATTGGTTTTTCTATATTTCTGTTATTGGGTTTCATTAAATTCAGTAATACCTTGCTTTTATTATAACGTGGTTTATATATTAAGTCTAATGATGATGACGCTCACAACTAAAAATATGGAAAGCAATTGAGAACATAAACAATAAGACAAAAACACACACACGAGCAATTCAGACACACGAATTTAAGCTACATGTGCAATCTGTAAACTCTACAATTATATGGGTTTACTTATAAGAGTACAATGGATACATATTTAATGTGCATAAGATTAGCATAAGTGCAATGCATATCTTTCATGCTTGACTATAACATGAGGATAAACAACAAAAGCAAAAATGTTATGTACAAGATATTTACAGCCACTTTCCATTTTTAGAGATCACCACTTTGACTATAAGTTCGAATATATAGATAACAATATATTTCAATAGGGTATGCCAACCTGCTATTGGCTAATGCGTATTTTCAAGTTGTGATTGTTGGTCAACTTGAGATGAAAAATTGTTGTCCTGAACATAAAAAAGTACACAAAATTCCTTTAATTGTGAAGAACTGATATGCCTTCTATTCAACATGTGCCCATTGACCCTTTATGTGGTAAACCTCCACGGGTGTGTGTGTTAGTTAGTAATAAGGTTATATGTGTCTATGTTGGTGCCTTGTAATTGTTTCTACAACTATTAAATCTCCTTACATTCCATTCTTATTCTTCCGATGGGGGAATCCATAGTGGGGTAGCACCTCCTATTAGCCTAATACTTGATTGGTTGTAGGACTAATACTTGATTGGTTGTAGGACCAATATTCCTTCTGCTCAGCCTCTCCCCCATTGACCCTCTATGTGGCCAACTTCCATGGGTGTGTGTGTTAGTTGGTAATAAGGTCATATGTGTTTATGTTGGTGCCTTGGAATTGTTTCTACAACTATAAAATCTCCTCACATGCCATGATGATTATGCTAATGGGGGAATTCACAGTGGAGTGGACCCTCCCATTAGCATAATACTTGATTGGATGCAGGACTAATATTACTTTGATTGTGCATAACTCATATGCCTTATTCTCAGCCTCCCCCCCATTGACCCTCTATGTGGCCAATTTCCATGAGTGCATGTTCATAAGTAATAAGGTCGGATGCAACTATGTTGGTGCCTTGGAATTGTTTCTACAACTATAAAATCTCCTTACATGCCATGATGCTTATGACGGTGACGACATCCACAATGGGATTGAACATCCTATTATCCTATTAATTCATTGGTTGTAGGACTGATATTCCTTTGATTGTACAGAATGCATATGACTTCTACTAAGCTTCCCACCATTGAACCTATATGTGACCAACTTTCATGTGTGTGTGTGTGTGTGTGTGTATTAGTTAGCAATAAGGTCATATGTATCTAAGTTGGTTCCTTGGAATTGTTTCTACAACTATAAAAGATACTTCAATGGCATGATGATTATGTCGATTGGGGTATCCACAGTGGGGTGGAACTTCCTATTATCCTATTACTTGATTGGCTAGAGGATCGATATGATTTATACTCAACCTCCCCCTATCCAACCTTTGTATCGCTAGTTTTCGTGGGTGTGTGCTAGTTATTCATAAGGTTGGATGCATCTATGTTAGTGCCTTGGAATTGTTTCTACAACTAGACAATTATCCTCCTCTTCTACACAAAATTATATCTTGGTCTCCCATTCACAAATGGATAAGTTCTCATACCAAACATTGTGGTTGTAGCCACTATGGTGGCATTAACCCTACATTACTCTTGTACAATCAACCGAAAGACCTTATGGGCATTAGTTTTACATTCAACCAGTAAATTTTGGTCAAAATAAGCATTTCAATGGGACAACTTATTAGGATTGGCTACAAATTACACCATGAAAGGGTAAAAAAAATTATTTAGAATATAAAAACTTCATTCATTATCCAGATCTTGTTACACATAAACCATGTTGAGATTGATATCTCTGGTAATGTTTCTAACAAAAAATAAAATGTGCCCATCTTCAAATAATATAAGAGCCTATTTCATATACTTAAGAGGCCAACCAACATACCTTTGTAGAGGGCTTTATGACTACAACTGACATGTGATCATCCTCTTCCCAGCATAGTTATCTATAATTCAAAATTTCACAAGCCTACCCATGATAAAATGAATTAGACAGGAGGCCTAGAACCTACTGAGAACATTCAATAAATCAATATCGATTGCATGCGCAGTGAGAATAACTCTTAATCCATCAATCAATACAAAAACTCTCATCAACAATTTTTTTAATCCATATGAATATGTGCACGTTTTTCATACGAAATCTCATCCCCAATTAAACTGCAATGTTGGTCGTTGTTAAAAATTCATCCAATCCATCATCAATGTCAATTTCATCCAAAAAATGAAAAAAACAAGGGATAATTTTTGCAAGGAGATCTAATTTTGGGAGAGATGAAAAAAAATAGTTGTAAATTGGGTTTGGGGATGTAATCCTCGCAAGGACAGGAATGACTTCTTCCATGGAAAATTGTACCACTTGCCATGTTTTCTCGATCAACCATTCACTTTCTTAGATCTGAAAAAGAATTTGCATTTCCAACCAAAACTAAACAAAAAACACAATAAGCGGAGACATAGTTGATATACCGCTCAACGTGGGAGGGAGGAGTAGGTGGGAGATGGGCCAAATTTAGCATGTCAATAATATGATATGGCTATCAATGGAGTAGAAAAGGGTGAAACCATGAAACTTTAAAGTAACACTATGGAAAATGCACAAGAACTAGTAACAATGTGGAAAATTTACAAGGAACAACCTCATTCATATTTTTTGAAACCCAAAATCAATGGGCAATGGGAATTGGGAAAAATCATTCCCTCAAAAAAATCCATGGGTGAAATCAATGCCATAAAGCCTTCAATCGAGAAGATGCAGGGAACATGGTTTCCATAAATCCCTGATTTGAGGAAATCCAAGCGAAATAACTCTCAAAATCCCATGGTTTAAGAAATATGGGCGATGCACTCACAAAAAAACGCGATTCTTGAAAAATCAAGGCGAATTGGAAATTTTTCCATAAAATCTTGAGGGTGAACCTTCTTTCCATTGATTTTATCACTATTTTATAAGGGGAAAATTATCTTTCATATATATTTTTGATTTAAATATATGGGCTAAACATTCTAATTTTTTTAAACACTAGTTTAATGAAAATTTGCTCCTTCAAAAATGTAAACCCTAAAATTTCGCCCATCAGTGAAATTTCACCCCTAAAATTATCTATGGTAAATATTTCATGATCAAGTAAGAAAATTATTGGAATATAATAAGAGAAACACTCAAAAACCCAACTTTATATTCATTTCAGAAACATGAACAAAAAGTCATTGGAAAATGGTGTAGAAGAAGAAGAAGAATGGACAAGATGGAGATATTTTTTATTGATCAAAATATTCGTTGCAAGTTGATGGTTGGGCCCATTCTTTTTTTATATTATTCTCTGATAATGCAACCTTCTCTAACCTTTTGATGGATTCCTCTCTTGCTTTTTAAAATTTTCTCTTTTAACTCCTTAAGGCAGTTAAGGTTTTCTCTTCTTGAATTTCATGTACACTTTTCTTCTTGAAATATTAACTTTAATTAATTCCTCATTAAATCCTCATTAATGAATTTGTATCCTTTACATTCATGCCTTGAAGTGGTCCTTTTTCATATTTAATTCAAGTTTTTTTTTAAATAAACTTTTATTTTTCAAAAATTTTAATTTACTGCCTTATAAAAGAGAGGACTGTATTTTAATTTTTTGGATGTGATAATCAATTTCTCATCCATGAAAACCAATTTGGATGTAAAATTTATCATCTCATATTTCCAATGAGTCTTTCTGAGTGAGATTTCAGTTTCTGGATCTCAAGATATGAACTCATGAAGTCGAGGTACCAAATAGATTTATCAGCACACCATAAAAAATATTGATGACTGTTCTTTCAATTTGTTGAAAATGGAGGTTGAAAGCTCAATATAAAATCTCAATAATTCATAGACTCAACCACTGTGCATTAATTTTGTGGTTCATTCTTATCCCTTGATTTAAATTTACCTTTTCTTTTAAAATGCCCATCCCACATGCATTGTGGTGGCTGAAACATTGGTGTTTATAATGCAAAGTCCTTCCTTATTATTCAAGTGAAGTAAAGGAAATTATGGAATTCATGCCTTATCTTAACTCTTAGTGCCTTAGAAAATATATCTCATGGTAATATTTTAGCCGCCAAGTCATTGCCTAGTCATCACCTAGTCAACATGTAGGTGTTTGACACATCACATCCAATCATCATCCAGTCACCTGCCATGTGTCACCTGGATATATGTCTACAAAAATTAGGATAAGAGAAATAATATTAAAATGATATGAGAAATTCATGCAGTTATGTGAAATATGGAAAATGAATAAGGAAAAGGAAAATAAGAAAAAAAAAATAGAAAATGAGAATATGAATGTGAACATGGAAATGGTTAAGTATGGAGAGGAGAGTAAGGAAGAGAAAAAAGAGAAAAATGGTTAAGTATGAGAAGAGAAGTGAAAGGAATATGAGACTAAGTATCAGATAAATGTCTAAAGGAACCTGAGAGTAATGAGAAAAATGGTTAAGTATAGAGAGTAGAGTAAGAAGAGTAGAGAAGAAGGAGACTAGAGTGGGAGAGGGAAAAATGACTAAGTATGGAATGAGTGGAAGAGAGTAAAGTAGAAGAGAATAAAAATGGTTAAGTATGGAATGTGAGTATGATAGTAGAGTGAAAGAGGGAAAAAATGGTTAAGTATGGAATGGAGAGTAAGAGAGAGGAGATTAAGGAATGGAAGGTAGAAAAATGGCTAAGTATGAGAAGTAAAGGGGATATGAGAGTAATGAGAAAATGGAAAAATGATTAAGTATGGGATGAGAGTATGAAGAGAGGTGAAGGGATAAAAGAGGAAAATGGTTAAGTGTGGAGATTGATGGAGATGGAAGGTGAGAAAAATGACTAAGTGAGTAGAGTATTTAGTCGAAAATTCAAAAATGAAGAGGAAAGGTGCACCATACTTAGACAAATTCTTCTTGCCACTTTTCAAAGTTCTTTTTGCAATATCTTTGTTGGACTTCTGAAAAAAATTATGAATATCTTTGGCATACATAGTCAAATTGTGATTCTAAAAAATGTGTGACGAAGTCGAGATTGGAAGCTACGTAATGAACTTATAATCGTTCAAAAATATTCTTATTCTGATGTCAATTTTTTTATTATGCGAGGAGTGGGAAAATATAGGTGACTTCATTTTTTATCAACATATGGCTCCAAATGCAATATAGTGACCCCCTATGGGTTGCTAAGAACAACAAAATATGAAGACCAGATTCCTTCTTTATTAGGATATGGAGTCATCCTCAAAGTAAGTTCTTGTAATTCTTCATTTTCCATAGATTTATCTTCCATATAGCAACTGCCTTGTTATGAAAAAATCAAAGTGAAGAAGCAAACTATGCACAATCAATATCTACCTACCCTATTTTACTTGAAAGAAATGGACATTTTTACATGTAGGTGGATTTCCATTAAAGCCATTCAATCATCCAATTGATTTTTGGAATGAAATTTAGAGTTAAAGAACATACTAGGGCTTGTACCAAAAATTCAAGGGAACTCTCAATGTGTATTGGAGAAAAACTTAACTAGGTGTGCTAGGAATCTGATTGCATTGTTTGGACAACAATGCTCTGGAACCATGATTCAATGAAATCAATTCCTGTTTGCTCAAGAATACTATTGTCTTTGACTGATTGAGGAGTTTCCAATCTAAGAATACTTTCATCTTCCTTCTTATCTCCAACCACTTTCAAGATGGTTCTTGATTCATCAACAATGTCTTGAAAATGCTCTTCCTTCATGTAATGACAATATTACTCATCATTCTTCTCAAGATTCATTTCTTCCACCAATTCTTCTTGCAACCAATATTCTTGTGGATTTTCATTATATGTTGCAAGGATGAAATCTTCTTGTACATTTGGTAGAGGCTCCTGAATTTCATTATCAAATTTGTTTCTTGAAAGATATTCATATGGAGTATATGAAAGGATGTAATATTCATTATCTTGTGTCCATATGGGAGAGGGTGGGTGGGAAAAATTTTCAACAAACAAAATTTATAACATGTCCCAACTGGTGATGGTACTAGGCAACAATGAGTGGAACCATTCAAGAGCATTTCCATGCAGAGTTTGTAAGAATAATCGACATGTAATGTCTTCTTCAGTTAGATTGAAAACTTCACATGCACGTTGAAATCTAAAAATATGTTGCTCTGCATCCTCCAAATTCTTTCCAAAGAATGTAGACAATTTTTCCATAGGAATATTGGGCATCTAAAAATCTACTTGTTGTAGATTTAAAAGGATTTTATGTAGTCGCTTCCTTCTTTGGGAACTTGTTCTTTTTGTCGAGTCTTGCAAATAAATTGATAATCTTGGTGGAGAAGTTAAATGATCATTATGACATGAAAGAAACTACTTAGAGGAGTGATAATATACATCTTCTTGATATTCTTGAATCTTTCCAATAAAATTGCCAGGTTTTTCAGAGTTATTTTAATGGAATCACCACAGGATTCATCCTCCCAAATATTGCATTGTTCTTGGTTCTCCTTGAGGTCATTCAAACATCTTTCAATAATATTTTTATAAACCTTGTGCATATAGAACAAGCAACAATGTTTTTAATTTTTATTTTCGAAGCTTTGAACCATGGAGAGTCTGGTTCTTCAATCAGATATGAAACAAAGCCTCAGATATCTTGAAAACAAATGGTTCCCCAATATGGTCACCAAAAATGTTGATGTTTAGATATGTTAAGATCGAAATAAAAACTTCACGAGGATAAAATCGCCCTTCGTTTTTATAGAGGTGGTACTCTTCTTTGAATTTATTTAAATATTTTTCTTTGGAGATCTTGGGATATGAAAATGAGAAAATGTTCAAAGACAAACTCCAGATCTGTATTACTTTTATTTATACATGGATTGATTCTCGATAACTTGATTTGATATTTATATGCAACAAGTAACCTCTTAACAATGAAAATATTGAAGGAATATATATATATATATATATATATATATATATATATATATATATATTCATCACCATTTATGCAACCCTCTAAATCACATGCAAATAGAAAATAGAGGATACATCCATATCTTCTCACAAGAAAATGGATGAAATAATTTTTATCATCTCAAATAACTTTAAATGAGTCTTTCATTTAAAACATAAGCGAATTTGATTAGCGTTCTTCAGAGATCTCACACTCAGAAATCCCAAGATCTGAGAAATCATTGAAGTCATGCCCCAAAGTAATTCTTTGTGGAATTTTATTCATGAAATATATTCTTCATTATAAAAAATCTATTTGACAATCACATACATGTATGTAAATATTCCATGATCATGTAAGAGTCTTGGAAGATAATAAGGGAACACTCAAGAACTCAGCATTATATTCATTTCAGAAACATGAACAAAAAACCATGATAAAATAGCGCAAAAGAAGAAGAATAATGGAGAAGATGGAGATATGTTTTGCTTATCAAAATATGGATTGCACGTTGATGGTTGGACCCTTTCTTTTTTGATCTTCTTCTCTCGTAATGCAACCTTCTCAAACCCTTTGATGGAGTCATCTCTTACTTTTTAAAATTTGCTCTTCTAACTCCTTGAGGTAGTTAGGGTTTTCTCTTCTTGAATTTCCCGTACACTTTTCTTCTTTAAATATTCACTTTAATTAATTCCTCATTAAATACTCATTAATGAATTTGTATCATTTACATGCGTGCCTTGAAGTGGGCCTTTTTCATATTTAATCATTATTTTTTAAAATAAACTTTTATTTTTCAAAACAATTAATTTATTGTCTTTTAAAAGAGAGGAATGTATTTTAATTTCAGTATGTGATATACAATTTATCAGCCATGGAAATCAATTTTAATGTAAAACTCATCATCTCAGTTTTCCAACGAATCTTTCTGAGTGAGATTTGAATTTCTGGATCTCAAGATATGAGCCCGTGAAGTCGAGGTACCAAGCAGATTTATTAGCACACCATAAAAAAAATAGTTCCCATTGTCCTTTCAATTTATGATATGATTATGACCAGTTTCATCTCTTGAAACCTATTCCACATTCTTCCTTGTCGAATTACCTTTCCATTGAAGCATATTTTTTTGAAAATGGAGGTCGGGAGCTCAAGATACAAGCTTGGGAAGTCAAAGGCTCAACCACCGTCCATTAATTTTGTGGGTCATTCTTAGCTCTTGATTAAAATTTTCTTTTTCTTTTAAAATGTCCATTGGTGGTTGAAACATTGGTGTTTATAATGCAAAATCCGTCCCTATTAATCATGTGAGGTAAAAGAACTTATGAAAGTCATGCCATACCTTAACTCTTAGTGCCTTAGAAAATATATCTCACGGTAATATTTTGGCTGACAAGTCATTGCCTACTCATCATCCAGTCCATCTGTAGATATTTGACACATCACATCCAATCATCATCCAGTCACTTTCCATGTGTCACTTTGATATATGTACAAAAAACTTAGAAAAATGGATAAATATGAGAAGTGAAGGGGATATGGGAGTAATGAGAAAATAGAAAAATGATTAAATATGGGATGAGAGCATCAAGAGAGGTGAAGGGATAAGAGAGGAAAATGGTTAAGTGTAGAGATGGATGGCGATTTTAGGTGAAAGAAATGACTAAGTGAGGAGATTACTTAGTCAAAAAATCAAAAATGAAGAGGAAAGGTCTACCATACTTTGACAAATTCTTCTTGCCACTTTTCAATGATCTTTTTGCAATCTCTTTGTTGGACTTTTGAACAAAATTACGAATATCTTAGGCATACAGAGTCGTATTTTGTTTCTAAAAAATGCATGACAAAGTTGAGACTGAAGGATACATAATGAACTTATAATCGTTCAAAAATATTTGTATTTTGATGTCAATTTTTTTTTATTATACAAGGAGCGGAAAAATATAGGTGACTATATTTTTCGTCAACACCTATATAAACGATGATCCTTTTCTTGAAGTGCATTTGTGTTCTATAATCGGTATTTAGATTTCTAGTAACTACCTTTCATCACTGACAACTATTATTATAGATCACACAATTGATTAGTTCAACAAATGATCCACTCACTTGGAGGTCATCTTGACAAGTGGTTTACTTGATGATGTTTGAACCATCTAGTTGTTGGTCCATAATCTATATAAACAAACCCCGCCCCATTTTCAGAATAATGTATATCACTGGCCCGAAAAGCTAGACTATGATAAAGTTACTTTTAGATTTAAGGCATGCTTTAAAATAGAGAAAATTGATACCCATTACACTAAAGTCTTAAAGGCAGGTTAAACAAAGAAGTCACATTGCAAACCCACATGGTGGGATGGTGCAATGGAAGCACATCCTTTAATCAATAAAGACTCATCGACATCGTCCCAACCTCCCTCTCAAAAGCCACCCTAGATGATGCTCTCTCCAACTATGGAAGCTCAAGAAGAAGGGAAGTCTCTTACGTCGCATCACCAACTGAGAAAGGTCACAAACTTGCCTAATCAAGGAAAGGTAAAGTCTTCCCTAAACATCTATCATACATGGATGAGTTGGGTGGACCCGACTGAGAAAGAAGAAGCAACTCAAGAAACTCTGCAGATGTAGTTAGTCCCACTTGACAAATCCAAAAGTCAACACAAACAAGAAAAAATAAAAGTAGCACGAGCAAGTCAACCAACTCAAGATTCATGGTAGGATGGACTCAAGTAATTTCAAAGAGAAAGTGCATTCTAACTTCGTAGCCAATAATGATAAAGAATCAACACCAAAATCTATTCTCGATTTGTATTGATTCATATACATTTTACATTTATCCATGAAACCCAAAATTTGTATATGCCCCGAGAAAAAAAGAAAAATTAAAATAAGACAGTTTGCTAACCTTTTAAAAACTAAGAAACTACTCAATCATTGACTATCCCTTTTACTTATAACATTTCATTATACAATTCAACGACAACTTTTAAAATTAAAATCTCAATCATTATCGAGAAAAAATATTCTTATAATATAATGAGTATTTTAAAACTAATTTATATATATATATATATAGATAACTTTTAAAATTAAAATCTATAAAATCTCAATCATTATAGAACAAAAATATTCTTATAATATAATGAATATTTTAAAACTATTTTATCTAATATAAAAAAAATTTAAATATTATCTAAATAATATTAAAATAACAATTTCCAACCCTCACTTTAGTTTTACAACAACTACGTTTCTCATTTGCATAGAAACCAAACTATATAATAAAATACCAAAGTTAACAACAAAGTTAACCAAACTAGATCATCATTAACTTAATTTTTTTAAATATTATCTAAATAATTATGCTGAAGGTATATATACTGATAGGTTTTGCCAAAATCCTATCAACTGGTTGAGAGGTTTTAGAAAACCACCCTTTTCGTCCAACTGTGTAGTGCTTTGAAACCGTCTCTATCATCCCCTTTAAATTTGTCATATCATAACTGCAAATACCGTAAAAATGATGATGTCTTCTCTTGCCACCTATTCCGCCCACCGTCTATCTCTGTCCTATCTCTTTGATGTCCATCGTTCCATCTCATTGTCCCTGCTCTTATCGGCTATCTCCTCTAAAATGAATTATCACATAAAAATCCTCAAATTGATGTGGTCCCATCTTACTCCTCCGAATGTGGCCCATGTGCTAAGTGTGAAACCATTTTTTACTTGTGATTGTTATATCTGATTTTGCAAGCTACGTGTGTGGCAATTTGCTCGGACTACACAGATGTAGCTTACAATATAATCTATCGCTCTCGATGTTTCCATGTTTTCTGGGTCATCTTCGTCACCGTTGTATTTGGTAAAGCCATCTGAATTTTAGATAACAAATCCAGTTATATAAGGCCTTCTCTGATATTGTATTTTACATTTGTGTCCACATGGTAGCTCGAAGTTCTAAAGGAAGTGTTTCACATATTTCTATAACCAGTGGCAAGGGTTTGGGAACACTTTCAGGTAAATATCGTCGTTTTTCATTGGCAATGGCGGTCACTTTTTGTGTTTTGTGTTGTTTAAATCTCTGGCGAGATTTGGCTTCGAGGTGTGCAACAAATTTCTGTTTTTAGGATGAATTTTCATTTTTATATTATTTTCTGTGGAGTCTTTAAGGTATTAGGCTTTAAATTAGACAATCCGTGTTGTTGTTTTTTTTTTAAATAAAAAGAGTAGAACCTTATATTATATCATCAGTGTACAGCTGTGAATCGTTTCGCAGCTACCTGTCCTGCCACAGAAGGGAAACCAAAATAGGTGGCTCCAAGTGATGATAGATCTATCATGGATGTGAAGCTGATTACAAAATTGTAAAAAAATACTGAAAGTATCTACTGGAACGTATTTCCATCTCGCTATCCTAAGGCTAGCTTCAAACAGAGCTGCCATTTCTATACAACTGTAAGAAAGATTTAAAACTATAATTGACAAAAAACAATGTCTAGGGTAGGCCGCGTCAAGCCATGGGGGAACCTGGGTGTCCATTAGAAGTGAGGGCCGAGACAAACTTCTTCTTGCAGGTGGGGAAACTCACTGACTTTGGAGCGTCTGAGAAGGCTTCAAACAGCAGGTCCAATCGTTGATTGATGATCATTTTCCCGTGCACTTTCTCGTCCTGTCGCTGCCTGATATCAAAAAGGAGTTCAAGGTGCTCCTCTGCCAGATAGTGGATGTTCTCCCCTTCATCTAAAACTTGCCAGCTGGGAGGGATTTCCTCCTCAACAATGCAGCCACCTTCCCAACAATGAGGCTCAAAATCGGGGACAGAGGGACTTGGGAGGCAAGTCACTAAGGGAATCCATGTCTTGTTCCCTAGGCTTGTGCCTGGTTGCGCAGTAGAAGGTTTCCCTGCATGCTAAAGTGGAGGCGGTGTCTCCCCTTTATCCAAGTTGTGGCCTTGAGGTATCTCTGCCCTCGAAGAGAAGGTCAGGGGATGAAGTGGCAGCGGTGGAGAATGCACTGTGGGGGACGGGGTCTCCTCCTTTGGTATGCACAAGGAGGTTTGGGTCTGGAGAGGCAGATCATCCAATTTTGGGGTATGCAAGGTGGACTAAGAGCAGCTGGTGTGTTTGCAAGGGTGGCCAAAATGGGCAATGAGAGCTCTCTGGGATGCAGTGAGTCAATTATCATGGGTATAGGCATTTTTTTTTTTGGTGGATCACCTGGGCTTGCCTCTGTCCCAGGGCATGGTGGGAAAAAACACAGGGGTAATGGGGGGGCAATGGTGGTCTGGGTGGTCTCCTAAGGCACTCAGAGTATGAGCGGAGAAGTCAGGAGGGTCGAGAGACGTAGTGGTGGAATGGTAGCTTGCAACAAATAGGAGAAAGAACGCGCCATGGAGAAATTTAA
Organism: Picea engelmannii; assembly: GCA_009831015.1. Classification (NCBI taxonomy): domain Eukaryota; kingdom Viridiplantae; phylum Streptophyta; class Pinopsida; order Pinales; family Pinaceae; genus Picea; species Picea engelmannii. The sequence continues at coordinate 759,487 of ML792199.1, forward strand.
CACCTCTGAGGGCCATTGAAACCTTTCCCATCGCCATTGAAGGCTGACAGGATTGGTTCAAGCTCTTGGTACCTGTGGTCTGGTTGGAGCGCTCTTCTGAGTGCTTTCCCAAGCGCACTGAGTTAAATGCCTTCAATGTTTGTTGCATGGTGAGTTATAACTCGAGGGTGGCGGCCTGAGACATTAAATCCCCTTGCCAACTGTCTCGGCCAGGTGTCCTCCCTCTCTTGCCTCGTGTCACCCCATCCGGGTGGACAATCTGTGTTGTTAAAACGAAAGAATTTTTGAATTAGTAACTCTAACAGTAAGCAAGTTGTTTTTGTTGCTCAAAAATTGTTTGTATTAACTCTGAATTTATGGATTTCAATGTCACGCATGTGGAAGAAATTGAGTATTTCAACTGCCAGAAGAATTTTTCTTTTTTCACTTTTTATTTTTCTATTCAACTATTTTTTTTTACTTCAGAGTTAGCATTTAGCCGTAAAAAATCTGTGTATAATATTATGAATTTAAGCGTTCTTTGAATCAGAATCAAATGAGGCTCGGGCATTTCGACCGTAAAAAAAACTTTGGTTCCTTTTCAACATTTGACATTTAACTGTCAAAAATAAGTTAACTGTTTTTTTTTTTTCAATTAATGAAGATCATGCATTTTAGTAGTCAAATTTGTGAGAAATTTGTGAGAAAGTAAACGAGACTTCTACCATTGTTTAATTAGCACATTCAAGGCATTCGTCTCCTTCAAGTTTGGAGGGCATTCCCCTCCTTGAAGGTTGGTCTTCATTATAGTGTTGTTCAAAAACATTTGTTCAGATTGGCTCTGCTTTTTTTAAGATCATTGTTTCAAGCTGATTAAATTTATTATGATTAAATTGATTTTTCCTTCTAAACAAGATTTTGATACAATTTATTTTTATAATCTAATTTATGGTATTTGACAGCTGATTACTTATTTTACTTTTAACATTAATATTATAAATTTTAAATTGAACCCAAAACTTAATGATACTTTCAAAAGAGATAGTATGTTGAAAGATGACATCATATTTTTTATTTATTTGCCACATCATAAATGGGAAAGGTTTTAGGTATTCCTATAAATGTTTTTTTTAGTGAAATTAATATTTAATACATTTTTTAATATTAAATTATTTTATGTTTTTATAACTTTAATAAGAAAAAAACAAATCAAATTAAATTATTTAATTTTAATTTAATTAAAATTTAAACAATAAGTAATATTTGTTAATGAAAATCGACGGATCCAATTTCTTTAGTTGATCCATCAGTTGAAGAAGCACTAGCAATTTTAGTTGTTGAATAAGTAGTCAGATGAGAGAGAAAACCCTTGCTCTACTTTAAACGAGCAAGCAATACATTCCTCATCCTCCCTTTCCCTATGGTCGGATGAGAGAGAAATCCCTCGCCTGATTCGGGCAAGCAATAAATTCTTCCTCTCCCCTACCTGTTGGTTGAGCCTGCTTGCGCTTTCTCATCCTCCCTATGGTCGGATGAGTGATAAATCCCTTGCTCGATGCGGGAAAGTAATAAATTTCTCATCCTCCCTTTCCCTATGGTCGAATGAGAGAGAAATCCCTTGCCTGATGCGAGCAAGAAATAAATTACCCTCCCCTACCTGGTGGTTGAGCCTACTTGCACTTCCTCATCCTCCCTATGGTCGAATGAGTGATAAATCCATTTCCCGATCCGGGCAAGCAATAAATTCCTCTCCCATTAAGTCGGTGGGGTGCTGGGGTGCTTCGTGACTCTAGAGAAAACACAGAGTTAACCTACGAATGGAGCATTAAGCTAGCCTCCAACAACTAGGTTGAATCTTATGCCCTTTTGCAAGGGCTATCATTAACAAATAATCATTGTTATAGGAGACTCCAAATTAATAATCAAACATGTAAAGCATCACAACACTCAACTCAAATCCATCTTGCTAAGAATTCAACAACAAGTAATGGCCTCCAACAAGATTAATTTATTCTGGACGTCCTGAGGTCCAGCGACATGGAAGCAGAAAAACTTTCCAAGGAGGATATAAGGCACCCTGTTGGTGTCTTTGTGAGCAATGGGACCCTCTCTCTATCCCCTATCCCTTGACTCTCTCCTCAAATCTACATGACAAGAAAAAGGGGGGCCCTTATCTCCATTGAGACCACCATATGGTATCAAACAGTTGGTTCCATGGCACTTTACAAACATTACAAATCAACATCTCACAAATAGACTTGAGGATGACACATGCTAAGATCGTAGAACCACGTGCATCACATATGTCCCCCATGTGGCTTCCTTAAAAACCATAATGCCCTACCTTCTTATCACTTGCATCTTCCATTACCCTCGGGCTCATGTGGAAAGGACAGTCTTGTAATGGATGTGATAGCTTGTGATGGTAATCATGTCTCTTGGTGGATTTTGAGAGCAGTTCCTTGGTCGTCTGCACTTGCTTCCACTTGTGTGAAATCTTGCTTAAGGGTTAGCTCTATGGTGTTTTATAGCAGTTCTTGCTTGGAGGTTTCTCCCCTCAGTTGCTTCTCAATCGCCTTCTCCATCACCGTTACAACAGTTTTCATTGGACACAAAGCCATGCTCTAGACAAATATTATCAACACCTGTACTCTGCAACGATGGGTTGTCTCGGCGACCCCTTCTTTGAGCCCTATCGATCCAAGTTATTTCATAGAAGATTACCACCACTTGGAGGAAGAAGACAAAGACGAAAACAAGGAGGCTTGACCATCGCTTCCAGAGTTGAATAAGGAGGTGAATTAATCAATTCAAACCCTAGGAGGGTTCATGTTCCCCAAGATGAATTGAAGCGCCCCCAAGTACACTGCCTGGATCACCACCAACAGTACGCTCAAATGCTCTTCTTTAGCAAAATCATTCTTCTTTTGAAGGCATCTAATATCTTAGTTAATGACCTTTGTCATGGATTTTATTCCTGCGATGATAAGACCGCCTACAAGCCCTCTACGTTTTATCTGGCATTGCGTAAATGGTATGACTTGAGGCCGTAAATGGAGTTTCGGGGGTTTGTTCGAGGGGGTTTGCTGGTGGGGGTTTCCCAGAGGGAAGTTACCTGGTTTTATCCAGGTTCATTAGATGAGTGAGGAGTTGGAATCCTCAATTTTTGGGTTTTTTAAAGAGCACATAAGCTAGGAATTTAAATTAAATGATTATACATTCCATCTTTATGTTACGAGGGATAGCAAAGTGAAGTTGATTGATTTCATCCCTTGGAGGGCATTTACTCTTTTCGGATGGATTCCAATTATGGTTTTAGGGAGCAATTGATATCATCCCAATGGAAAGGCCATGATGATTCTATTATGATCCTAAAATACTTGCAGAAGACTTGCTAGACAATTAGAACCAGAAACGAGGTGATCGAATGTGTTATGCCCTGTGCCCATTTCTGTTTCTATCTATATTTTTGCTTGCTCATTGGATTGTGTTTTTTCTCTTGATTAGATGATGAGCCTATAAATTAAATTTGCTTGCAACCTTTTAGCGTTAATGTGCATAATATTTATGCTCTTTAAGGTTTCGACCCTACCTACAAGGAAATCATGAAGTTTCCCAACAAGGTTATATTATGGTGTGGTATGCTCATTCCTCTTAATTTTATATACATTGAATATGCATGCAACAAGAGTTTTGAAGCCCTCCCACAATCAAAATCCCTCGTATCTTTACTTGTATATTACTCAGAATATAGCCTAAGGTTTACTTATATATGTTACTCATCTTTAGCCCAAGATTTGCTTTTATGTTACTTAGAATATATTCATTTTGTTAGTTTGGTTAGTTTTCTCTTAGCTCGGGTTTATTGAGGATTTCAATAGGATCTCAATAACCAATGAAAGGAATCATCTCTAAGATTTCCCAAAGGAATCATCATCTCTAAGATTTATTCGCGAGTAAAAAAAATATCACTCAAGTAATCGGGTCTCGACATCTTGCAGGAACCAGGACATGCAACCTTATAAGACATTTGAAGAACGACTTGCTACTAACAATAGTTTCTGCCATTGCACGTGGATACATGGTTTGTAGTTTTCTTATTAATTATGCATGGAAAAGAATATATATATATATATATATGGAGGAGCTTCTACATATTTCTATGGGGTGCAGTTTGGTAGAGGCATCTATTGCACATATGCTGCTGCAAAAGTAGCACAATATGGATTCCATGGCTTGGAAAAACCACAAGGGTTTCTTGTACTTGCAGTGGCATCATTGGGAGAGAAGGTTATTGAGATGTCCAAGTGCCCAGAGGTACTGAAATTATGGCAACTCCCCATAAATTGATTTAAATGATATGTGATTTTTCTATAATCATCGTTTATATTTAATATGGATGTGCATTTGATGCAAGATACAAAGGAATTAGAGGATAAAAGGGTATGGGTGTCAAAGACAAGTAATTTTAAATTTATAAAATATTTATAGTAATAAAAGGTTTTTTTTAATAGATTTCCAAATAAAATAAATTTATAATAATATATTTATACATTAATTTTTATTTTTAATATTAAAAATTTTATTTTATTTTATATTTCGATTTATTAATAATGGATCATTTTGTATTTTGACATTATTATTATGATATTCATATATGATGTAAATAAATTAGTAAGAATATATTTTATGTTTTTTGGGCTGTTATTATGAAGGGATTTTATTTTTTAATTTGAAGATGTTAAAATTGATTATAATTTAGTTGTTAATTAGTAATGTTATTAATTATATTTTTTTTTTTTTTTTTTTTTTT
>ML792199.1:764607-777724 GCA_009831015.1 Picea engelmannii
AAAGCCGTTAAACCTGCAAACCAGAGCGACCTTGCTGAACTGAGAGGAATACTCCAATACTTCCTTCGGCAACTGGATAGAAACTGCCAGGGCTTCCACAATCGGAGTATTTGGAGCCCAAGAGCCCCCGCGAAGGGGAGCAAAATCTTTCAATGTAGCCCGTCCCGCTCGGCCCAAAGAGGGACCCTGATCTGGGCAACCCCCGTCGGGCTTGGCACCGGCGTTGGGAGAGGCGCGTGCAGGAGCAGGGGAGGCGCCGGCCGCCATGGAGGACGCAGCCACGAGAGGGGGCGCACCAGCCGCAGGTGCAGCTACGCGGAGCTTCACAGCCGCCATTGGGGACTGCCCGGAGCGAGCTTGATGCCTGGATCGGGTCGGGAGGAGGCCAACGGGCCTGTGGAGAGCTGCAGGACCAGGCCAAAGCCCTAAAATCGAACCCTCGCCTTCTCTGTCGCCGCCGCTCTTGTTTCTAGATTAGAATGTCTATGTATGTAATTATTATTTTATTTGTTATTATAGATTGATTTAATATTATTATTTAAATAAAATTACATCATTTAAAATTAAAAAAAAAAAATAACATTGATAAAATTTTATTACTAATAGTAATAAGTTCATCATATTTTTAACATATTAATAATTTTTTTATAAAATATGTTAAATATACTAATATTTCTAATTATAATATTAATATATTCACCATATTTTTAACATATTAATATTTTTTTTATAAAATATGTTAAATATAATAAATACAATAATATTTTAAATATAATTGTTGTTGATTATTGTTTAAATAATCTATAACAATCTATATAATTAATACAGTAATATTTTTAATATAATTATTGTTTATTATTGTTTAAATAACCTATAATAATTTATAAGTATCATCATTTTGATTTCATTTGTAGAAAGAAGTTGCAACAATAATGTTTAGAAAAAGTTTTAGATGATAAACATAAACGCAAAATCTTATCAGATCGTTAAAGATGGTCTCACTTATCAAACGATCTGTATGGGCAACCATAACCATGGACATACACGCTCCTTTTTTGGACATACACATTGGATGTGCAATGTTTCAATCTCGTGGAAAACACATCCAGGCCTCCTCCTTAGAGTCGGGCTTGTCCAATTTCAAGTTCTATGTTCTGTACCATTCAAGCCAATGGCGTGTATGGATCAACTTGTAGAGGGAAAACATATTGACAATTGCAAGTTGCAATCATCAATGTTTAGTGCTTGACCCTTTGTGGAGTATGGGGTTAAAGTGCTTTTGACCTGACATGGTTAAAGTTCTTTTGACCTGACATTGCTAAAGGCTTTGTGTCCAATATAGTTTGGCACTAGTTGAATCTTATACTTCATCATATTTAAAGATTATCATAGTTTACTTTTTAAAGATTATCAGAGTTTACTCTGAGGCTTATGAAACCTTGGTGAATTCCTCCATGGACTAAGTGGATCTCGACCAAGTGTTAAAGTTCATAAAACTTATATGTAAATTAAATTAAATTATACTTTCTTTATTTATTTTTAAATCATTTAATTCATTTTTTATATTATATTATGTTTATATTTTAATTTGTTGAGGTGTTTAATATATAATTTTTTTTTGTATGGGATGAACCTTAAATTAAACTACAAATTAAAATGAATTTATGTTTTCATTACTTAATAATATTAAATTTAAGATGATTTTATGTTTATTATTTTTTAATAATAATATAACATTACATATTTCACTTTCACTTTATCAAATTGTACATTTTCTTAATAAAAATAAATAAAAATTATTTTATACAAATTGTAAGTCTCTCTTGGTCTTATTAAAGTCTTGATCAAGATACATAACATTAGAAGTGTGATTTGTGTGAATAAATTACTAATTTCATACCGAAACTAAAAACAATGCAAAGCCTAGAGAATCGTGAAAGGAAAAGTCACACTAACATCTAAGAAACTATTTTAAAAGTGAGAAGTATGGAGAGACATACAATTTTCTATTTTTCTTTTTCAAATGTGGATGCTATTAAAAAGTTTTGCAATATAAATTGTCATGAACAATTTGTTGTTTACTTTTTTTTCTACATTTATGTGATTTATTGGCTACAAAGTGAGTATTTATATATATCTCCAAGTTCCCTATAGGAATCAAATACAAACGAATGATCGAATGAAAATGTGGCCATACAAATTGTGCCATCCCTTGACTTTGTCAGTTTGACATCTCGTATGTTCCTTGAATGAACTGAGTAAGTGGATTTGACATCATTGTCACATGTATAGACCTGCAAGATCCTTGTGTGGTGACCCACAAAGAATGCAAGATTTTTCCACTCAATGTAGATCTTATCCTTGAAAAAGGAGTGCCACCTGGAAATGATGCCAACCCTAGATTATCTAGAAAGATAAAGCAATGAGCCTTATTGGTTGTTATTCAATTCTCTCTATCTAAAATCTAGGCAAGTGTACATTGGATTGAAAATGTTTTTCATAGTGATGCAATGTTGAGTTTTATTTTATGTTGTAAATGACAATTCATATGCAAAACAATGTTTTTAACTAAAATATGTTAGTTGATCATTATTCAATTTTTACAATGTTTTTGTTTTGGAGTTTTAAAATTTTTGATAGTTTTAAACTTATTTATAATTTTTTATTTTGTTGTTTTTAATTATTAATAAAAAAATATTTTTTATTTAAAATTTTATAAGATTTATTTTAAATTAATGAAAAAGTTTTGATAGCTTTAAAATTTAAATCTATTTATAATTTCAAAAACATTGTGCTGTTTTTAATCATTGAATTGTTGGGGTTGCACATGCATTTCTAGCCGTTCAAAAATATAAAATGAAATTTTTATGATATATTTATTAGGAGTATATAATGGACATAAAGATGCTTAGGTTAGCTTTATTTTCTAATGTAATTCATGGTTGTTGATTGAATAACAATTTTAAATTACTCACACATTTTGTGTGTCTAATATTCTCATTAATTAATTTTGCAGTTTTGTGTTTGCTTAAATCCATTTATAATTTCAAAAACATGAATTTCTATTGTGTTGTTTTTAATCATTGAATTGTTGGGGTTGCATATGCATTTAGATCCGTTCACAAAAATATAATGAAAAACTAGCTGGTACATTTTTTAGGAGTATATGATGGACATGAAGATGTCTAGGTTAGCTTTCTTTTCTAATGTAATTCATGGTTGTGGATTGTATCATAATTTTAAATTACTAACACATTTTGTAGGTGTCAAATATTCTCATTAGTGAATTTTGTAATTTTGTGTTAGGAGATAACAGTTCACAAAAAATATTTGTATTCTTCCAATTTATGTAAAGACTGTGTGGACAGTGGTTGCGTAGTAATCATGAAAAGGGATCCCATATCGATGGTGGTAATGACAATGGCTCTAGAAAATGGCTATAGTTTGTTGTTTCAAGAAAGTGGATGCCCTTAAGTTTTACTAGTACTTTTAGTGTGAGAGACATTGGTATAGTATGTTTTTTTAGTATATATCATACTATGTGTGATTGTTAGTTTCTTTGATTATTTTATTCTTTATTAGTGATGGACACTAATATACTATCCACTATACTTTATTATTTTATAATTGGTCCATTTTAGATTATTAAATAAAATAATATATATTAAATGATACTACATGTACATAATGAATATATGCATGAAGTGAATAATTGAATTCTCTTTGGCTTCAAATATGGCATGCCATACAACTCATAATTTAGGAATAAGGTATGAGTCTGAACAAGGTTTGTGTTTAAATTATGGGAGAAGCAAATTTCTTTATATCAAAAAACAAAAATCATAATTTGTAATGATAAAATGTTTTCATTATTAATAATTATATATAATTAAAATATAAAAATTATGATAAAACATTATTATTATTAATAATTCAAATTCATTTTTACCAAATAATTAAAATCAAAAGATAATAAATATGTAACAATGTTTGCTTTATAAAAGCAAAATGTATTATATTAAGTAAAATGCGTATATATATATATATATATATATATATATATATATATATATATATATATATAGTCTCAATCTCTCTAATTTGTCATTTTGAAAAGTTTTTTCTAAAGAACCAAGTGTTCTTACCTAAGAATCTTAAAGGACAATCTATTTTAAAGGTGTATTCTTCTTTTTATTCATCAACACCTTTGAACACGTCAATTTTTCTTTCTCCTCAAAGAAAGAAATCACAAAACTTGAGGGGAAAAAATATAAAGTTATCACCCAAAGCAAAGGAGATTGTTTATGTGTAAACTCATTTTAATTGCAATATTTTCACAATTCCGATTAACGATAGTGATATGAAAATTTCCCACAAATAGTTGTAAATAAATTTTTGTAGAGGTCTTCATCAAAATAGTGAACTAACCTCAAATATGATCATTTTAATTGTAATAATTGTATGATTACAATTAACAACATTAATATGAAAATTCCTCTCAAATTACTTTTACATTCTCATTCTCGAGTTTAGAGGGTATGCTAGTATTAATTATATTAAAATAACAATTTTCGACCATCACTTTCATTTTACAATAACTACATTTCTCATTCACATAGAAACCAAACTATATAATAATATACTAAAATTAATAACTAAGTTAACTAAACTAGTTCATCATTAAATTTTTTTTTTTTAAATATTATCTAAATAATATTAATTATATTAAACTAACAATTTCCAACCATCGCTTTAATTTTACAACGACGACGTTTCATGTTTCTCATTTGCATAGAAACCAAACTATGTAATAATATACCAAAGTTAAAAACTAGGTTAACTAAAATAGTTCATCATTAATTTAATTTAGTAAAAGCAAAGGATGATTTTTCTTCATCGTGAAATTCAGAATTGGAATATTATTATAATTAATTATTTATTTAATTAATTAATATTTATATTAAAAGTGAGTTTAAGTATAACTTGATTGAGTCTAATGAATAAGAATATATGTTTCTTTTTAGAAGATCACGTGTTTAAATCTAAAAACAAGTAGAGTATGTACATCTTCATAAACTTTAATAATCAACTTTAACGAATAGTCTCAGTACACATTAACCATAAATACCATACACTTTCTCAACCCTCTAAGGTTTTGAAAAGATCACAAAAAATTGATTACCCATGTGGAAAACAATTGATTACCATATATCCTAGAGAGGAGGGGAATACGTGAGGCTGGATATTCACATAGCAATGATTACCTCCTAAAGGATAACATGCCCATTTTTCCCCATTTCGGTGTTAAATGAGGGTTTTGGGATTTGATGTCGATTCATTTTTCTTACAAAAGAGAATTCGTTTTGTGATTTGTCTAAGAATGCAGCAACAAGAAGTCCATAGGTCGTGGGCATATGAGTGCGTCAAATGTACAAATGTTATTTCTTATTTGATTCCCAGTGTTGGTCCCACAATAGGTTCGAGGAGCACAAATGTGCTGACAGTGAACATATTTCTTCCGGCTAAAAGAAAAAAGAGAAATTCCCAAATCGCTTTTCAGAAGACAAATTGTCGTACAGTTTGAGAACTTGAAAAGATTCCTCACTTATGATGTTGACATCTTCGATCCTGTTAGGTGTGAGTAAATCCAGTATGATATTTAAAGAATAATAGTCTAGGGATATTAAAAGGAATATATTCAAAAGCGTCGCGCATGTTGTGGCGGCTGTGGAGAGCTTTGAAAAATCATCTTCGAGAGCTTCGACAGATTGACTCAGCAGATTATCTCCACTCCTCAGACATCGAGATTTCTATCGCCGGTCACAAGGACTCCCTCTATTCAAATAACTTTGATCACCTATAGATTTTTATGATATCTCAAAACATTCATGGTTTGTGGTCTTTTTTAAGCCATAATCACCATTTAGTAGAAGATATCAATTTTTACTGTGGTAATTCAAAAACCAACAGCACATTCAATCATCAACAACGGCACACTTCCAGATTTAAGCTTCCCACTTTCAAATATCAACTCTCACTTTGAATTCACATACATCCCTCTGAATTAAGAAATGAATATTAAAAATGTAATCCATTAAATTTACTGTCTTGACAGATTATAGAATATGAAACAAATTGTTGAGTAAGAAACGTTTTGAAATATGAATCCAAACATCAGACATATTATATTTATAAATGTATCATATGAATAATAAATGCAACTCACACTTATCCACTTTTCGCGTTCCAAACATGAAAGAATAAAGATTCGTGAAGAGAAATGTTAAGATTTTTAGTCTATCCAAAACTCATGATCTGTACTACAACATACATTAAAAAGAAAAAGTAAAAAGAATTCCAGTTGAGAGTTATGATTTTATATTTATATATATTTTTAAAAATATAATATATATTTTATGCATGGTAAATTATTTTTTAAATAAGAATAAGTAATTATATAAAGTGAAAAAAATAATTGTTTATAAACATTATATATTATAAAAATATTATCAATTTTAAATAAAATTATTATTTAAATTTATAAAAGAGTTATAGTATTTTTTTTCTTAAACTAATAATAAAAAAATCAAAATATATTTATTAATATAAATTTTAAGGTTGTGATAAGAATTTAATCACTGGACAATACACATGCTAACATAAATGATAAGTCTAAACAACACAAAGAAAGACATAACATACTAATTTTAGTAAGCAAGAATTATGGTGGCTTTATGGTGGACATTGGGTTCAGAGCTCCACGAGTTTCGCAACAAGGGTTAAATCCATCTTGTGGATCCTAACTCCGACGAGGTGGAGACTAAGCCTGTGGGTTTTGGTCTAACGACAATTGTAGTCCAACAAATGACATAAGATCAACAGGTCTAGAGTTCGAAACTCTCCCAACACACGTTGGGGGGAAGATTGTTGGACATTGGGTTCAGTGCTTCCTGTGAGTTTCGCGACATGGGTTAACCCCCATCTCATGGATCCTAACTCCGATGATTGTGGTAGAGACTAAGCCTGTAGGTTTTTGTCTAATGACAATCGTAGTCCAACATCTACAACATTGAGCTTGGCCTAGGGGGCATTCTCCTCATCCTCAACTTCTTCTCCTCTAGGTAATGACATCAAGTAGATTGCAAAGGGTGCGGAGAGAATGGCCTCTATTCTCCCCTAGGGCCTATGCAGTATTAATGGTCCAACAATGAGTTCATTTTGTTTGTTGCATGTAACATTGAGGGTCACAGGAACCTCCTCCTCTAGCTTCCGAAGGGTTTTAATGTCCATGTGGAAATCTTGTTTAACTGTTGAACTTTTTTGTGCCACTACTATTGTCCAAGCATTTGACTACTCGCTCACTATGACCAAATGAGCTTTCAATAGTCCACTTCATCCTTTGCATTGTTGAGTACCATGTGTAATTCAAAATAGTGGGCAAGCACCACATGTCACTTAGAGTAGTGCCTCATAGTGTTGTCACATTGATAGTTCAATGGGGAATGAAAAATAGACATAATTCCAAGAAGAACCATAGAGAATGGAATCCTCAAATCCCCCCTCATTCCCCCTTGGTTAGTTCTACATTGATACCATGAGTGAAGACCAAACAACTTATAACACAAATTGTGTAAGAGTGAAAGTCTGATTAAAGATATTTGGCTTCAGGGTAATATGGGGTGGTGTATTACCTCCCCCTTGTTGCAGGGATTAATGGTCTTTGAATTAGTTTTGAGTGGATTTAACTTGCCTTGCTTTGTATTGAAGTTTGAACCCCACATGGAGAGCATGGGAAGGAAGCACTCCACACCATCAAAACATTTTTGGAATCCAATGAACATGGTGAAACTTGGAGATATAATTGTTGTAGTCCTTCACATATTGTCAAAAATTTGCATTGAGTTTCCAACACTCCTTTGTTTTCCATCTAATTAGTGGCAGAGTTGAAACATCACTAAAAATGTATTATTATTAAAATTATAAATAATTAAATTAATTATTCGCTCTAGGCTATTAATACAACCCTTTATTATAAGTGATTTCTTTTCTTCCATTATCAAAGGAATAAAATGGAAGTAAGCAATATAAAAATGTTGGAAACAACTATTACATAAATTAAATCCTTTTACACTAACTTGGTGAAATTTCAATTAGAAATTTCAATTATAAAAATAATTTTACAGAAAACAACTACTGACAACTTCCAGTATATTTAGGATTTACCCGTTGCAGTGATAACCAATCTGATCGATTTCCAACGGTCTTAGCAGAGTTCCTGCTCGCAACTCCAATCCTTTGTTGCTTACAATCTTATCAATTTAACCTTTGTTTGGTATTCATATTACGTCAATATTAATATATATAATGCGATATTCTATAATTCGTTGTACAAAATTTGAGTGAAGAGTTGTTTTTTATGTTTTCTGAAAGTTGGAATGTAACACATTCCAAGGTTAATATAACATTACTATCAGTTCAATTTAGGTTCCACTGGAATTGCTAAGACAGGAAATGCGAATTTAATTTTATGCGCTTAGTAATATAACAATTTAGGAGTTAAGTTATATATATATATATATAACACAAAATTATCCATTGTTAATGGAATTTCATTAGTTATTGAGGGTGATGGGTTAAATTTGATATATATAATTGAATCTCATTAGTTATTGAGGAAGATGGGTTAAAATTGAAATATGAAGGTTTATAGAGTTCGATAAGAATTACATGGAAACAACTATCACATAAAATTATACATTTTATTTAAAAAATAACTCATTATAATATTTTAATAACTTATTCATATAATATAATGAATATTTTTAATTAATTAATTTAATAAATATTTTCACTCGTTGTCTACATAATGATATTAATTAAATCGACATAATAAATGTTTTCGCTTAACTAGCTTTACAGTGGTGGCATCTCTCACTTTCATAAAACTAATTGAAACAGCGCACCTTTTCACTTTAACTTTATATTGATGGCATATCTCAATTACATAAAACCAAATTCTTTAATAATATAACAAAGATAATAACCAACATAGAACCAATTAGATCATGTACAGCTTAACATTAATTTATTAAATTAAGAAAAGAGGTTAGACCTAACTTATTTGCACTAATTCCTATTCTTATAACATAGCGTGTCCAAATATGTGGAAAGTGACCTAATTCCTATTCCGTCACATAGCATTATTGAAGTAAGAGAGAGAATATTTTGGTGGAGCAGGAATGAGGATACCGCTTTAGTGAGGTGTAAAGTGCTACACTACCTGTATTTGTAATATAGGTTTATGTTCCGATGTGTTGAATTGAGTAGATTGTTGGAGTCCTGTTTGGCAGAGTATTTGAGTACTCTTTGTTAATCATTGTTGCCAATTATCCAAATTTCCTTCTTCACTCATTCATATGGTCAATCTCACTGAGGTTCCAGCCTCTTTCACTAACAGAGGGCTGCTGCTTTGATAGCTTTCAATTTCCAAATATCCTGTGTCAGCGGTTACAGTCTCTTCGCGCAACTATGGGCTGCTAATTTTCTCGTTATCATCCTCCTCCTAAATCAGAAAGTCGCCCTCCTCCTCCTACTCCTACTCCTCCTCCAGTTCCAGCTCCTCCTCCTCCTCCTCCAGCGTCTCCTCCTCCTCCTCCTCCTGCACCAGCACAGGCAACTACTTCGGATGTCCCGCCTTCTATTGGTGAAGCCGTTATAGAAGGGCATCAACCCCCAACCTCTGCATCGACTTGTCCTAACGCCCCTCTGTCTGCAGACGTCGTCTCCTCTTCTGGATATTCTCAATTTGGCGGAATGTGAAAGACCACGCTGGCAGATGTTGTGTTTGCACGACTAGTTTAGAAAGATGTAGATATATATATATATTATAGAAAAAAAAAAGATAATCAATAATAGATATAAAGTAGATTCAATTAGAAATTTAATGGTTGAAGGTGCCAAAGTGTCCTTGTCACATCTATGAAAGTTGAAATTTCATTAAAAAAAAAATGCATGAAACAAGATTATCTACATTGATTTAAAATTTTCAACTAAGATATATCTTTCAAGGGAGAATTTGAAATATAATTCTAGAGTTTATGTATTTTTTACTTTCAAATTAGACATTTTAGTATCCAAAATGAATCATTAAATATTTTTCCATCTAGTTTGGTACTTTCTGGGAAAAAATATTGGAATTATTAGCTTGTAGAGGCCATTTTATGGGTAGGTCCTACTTTGATCATTTATGGTCTAGAACATTTCAGAGCTTATTTGAAGCCATAAATGGTTATTTTTGTTTTCAAAACTTTGAAATCTTAGCTATTATCCTCTTAATGCTATTCTACACTTCATGATCTTTCCAAGGGTGTGAACATCACCTTCATCAAAGTTCGTATGCAAAAGTTACGCCTCATAAGTTGACCTCTCTAGTTGACCACTATGATATTGAGTAGATGCCATGTTACCTTCCATTACTCACACGTGGAGGTAGTCATGTGTGGAATTTCAAGAAGATTCTAGAGGTTCCAAAACCCTAGCATTTATAGGGAGTTGATGCATGCAAAAACTATAACCCTAACCCTAGATTGTTACCAAATTATGTCAAATACTAGTGTTTTGTCTCTTTTGTCACTTGAATGAGAAAACAAGTAATTTGAGTGTTAGTTAGGAAGAGATAACACCATAGTTAGTTTGTTAGAATGAAACCAAATTCACAAAACATCCATGTACAAGAAATAAACAAAAAGAAAGCATGATTATAACAAGTATGGACACAAAATAGAAAATGAACATGGAAGAATTTTATACTAATGGAAAATGACAAGTTGATAACACTGTAGAGGATAGTGACAACAAGTGGGCTCTCCTTCTCCTCCTTGGAAGTGTCCTTCTGTGTCACTTGGAACCTTTTTCTCTCACTAAATGAACAATAAGGTGTACAAAACTATCCAAAGGGGAGAGGTTCAATACACAAATGTTGGTGCTTATGGATGTAGGAATGAGACGTTGGGAAAGAGGATTCTCCAAACTCATTCACACATCATAACAATGATTTTCCTTCTCTTCTTTTTATGCATGCCCATGGATTCCTTTTATAGGCCTTAGACCAAGCTTAGTAAAGATTGGTTCCCAATGGGAAAGGAAGTGTTGCTTGGGTGTGGCTTCCCATGCTTGGGAACTCAGATACTGCAACATTCCTTGAAATTGGTCTTGATGTCAATAGGAATGGAGTTGCAACCACAAACGACAAAGTGCCCCCTGAAATCTATTGACTTATGAACTAGGTACTGAATTGGCAAGAGTCATGTGTGACTGACAAATATGGATGAGGTCGATTGAAAATGGGATTCAAGACTTCCCTTGGTCAGAGCATAATTGATGGTTGATAGTGGCAGCAATCAAATATTCAACTAGACAAAAAGTGATCTCAAGTCAGGGGGACAATCAAATATGGGAAATGTATTATCAAATTGTAACTTAGGGTGATGAGGCTACAAAGAGTCGGTAGGTATGGGAAAAAATTTGGGATACTTGAGGTGTAGTCCATAACAAGATATGTATGCAAAAAGGGTGACTTAGTGTAAATGCTCCAACCAAGGGCGACTAGGGTTGCCACTAGGTAAAAAATGATGCCACGGGTGTGATGGCCTAGGTGTATTTGCTTGGTGTAAATAAAAACTTTTTTTTGTACAATTACCAAATGAATGAAAAAATAATTGGTTGGAATGTGCAAACACAAAGACGGGTGCCTTAGTGATCAAAATGGCTTGGCCTAGTGAGGCGAGAATGGGGAGAAAAAATGGGGGGTGGGGGTGCCAAGGTTGGGTCTTTGTGTGGGTGGCTAAATGATGAGTTGGAATGTAGATGGTCAACTAATATTTGGGAAGATGAGGGACCATTGAAAATGCATAAGTACATTAAACAAAACCAACCAAGAAATTTGTGAAAATTTGGGAGTCCATGGGTGTTTGAGCTAGCAATATGATGAGAAGAAGTATGAGGATCATTCTTAGAAGTACATATTACTTTGAATCTCATTCGATGGGATAAAATAACATGGGTTTCAGTTTTCCATGGGATCTAAAAGTTGAGACAAGCCATGTAGGTGGAAAACTACCAGAAAATAACAACCAGGTACAAGTAGAACTGGGTGAAGTTGTTGTGATATCAGACAATGCGATCCTAGAGGCATATGTAGAGGAATGATATTGGTAAATGCAATTAGCTTAGAGAAAGTGAATACATGCTAGTTTGAAGAAGTATATACATGAAGGGGTTGTGGAATGGTTGTGCTATGAGGTTAATTAAATCTATTGTCAAGTACCTACAAATATGAAACCAAATACCTAAAGTGAAAAATACCCGATAGTAAATAATCTGATGATACGGGTACTGGAACCAAAAACCAAAATGACAATGAGTAGGAATACTTATGAAATGGGTGATGAGATATGGGGTCCTAGGAAAGAAGTGTGAAAAAATGAATTGATCATACCATCGTGTAGAATGATAGATGTTGATCCTAATGACGCAAACGACTCAGAAAATGGATCTTATAAGCTCTTGTACAAGCTCGAGGAACATGGTGACTAGGTCAAATATAACGGATGTGGGGCCCACCATGCCACCTCATACATACTTGTGGTGACATGGATGCATGCATTTCAATGCGTACATTAGTTAACCCATTCAAGAATCAAGATAGCCAGTAAGGGGTCTTGACCTCGTTGTGTCATTTTTGGATTTAATTTCTTAGGTAGGGAGGTACAAAGGATCGTATGATCCATTTTTTAGGGGGACCATATGATCTACATGAGTGATCAAAATAAATCCACATGATTCTTCCTTCCTATCTTATGATTTCCTACATTGTACCACGAGTTGAAGGGCCTCTCAATCATGATGATGACAGTGTGACTAAAATTTGATTGTTCACACTGATCAATGTCATTGTTAGGATAATTGTTGCATAGCTCATCATGAAGAGAGGTGTGAAAATCGTGTTGTATCTTGTGTGATTGTGTGATGAATGTTATGAACATAAATATACATATAAATAGATATTCATAACATAATAATTAATTAATAATTAATAATTATTTATAATGAAAGGACA
>ML792199.1:779110-792309 GCA_009831015.1 Picea engelmannii
CCAACTAACATATTATAAGAAGACTATTAAGGAAACATATTATAGTTAAGGGTCTACTATAAAATACAAAGAGAAATAAGAACATTCGTAATTTGAGAAAAGAAAAGTCAAAGATATATTAAGAAAAGCTTCTTAAGCTTTAATTTGAAAATTTGAAGATATAAAAGGATAATTTAAATATATATATATATATATTAATTTCCTAATTAAAATGGATAAAGTGATTGTTCAAATTTCCAAGAAAGTGATATTTCAAAAAGTTAAAGTGAAGAAAAAAAAGTTCTTAAAAAATTCAAAAGGTTATAAAGAAGTATAAAGAAAAAGAATTTTTTTAAAAAGGATGGAAGAAACATTTAAAAATCATCAATTATTCATTTTATCTATTAAAAATCAATTATTATGGAAGGATATCAAGATAACTTAGAAATACAATCATGAATATTACAAGGAGAACTAGGACATTATAAAGCGAGCAATAAAAAATTACAATTTGAAATTGAGAAGGAAAAATATTTTAATGGGTTAACACAAAAAGATAATAGCTACTTCAAAGAGCGTATTCGGGAACTCATTGCACCAAATGAAGAACTAAATATCGAAAGACAACAAATGGACCAAGACTTACTAGAACGAGATGAAGAAATATTACGATTAAAAAATCATAGTGAAAA
Organism: Picea engelmannii; assembly: GCA_009831015.1. Classification (NCBI taxonomy): domain Eukaryota; kingdom Viridiplantae; phylum Streptophyta; class Pinopsida; order Pinales; family Pinaceae; genus Picea; species Picea engelmannii. The sequence goes on from ML792199.1 coordinate 779,782, forward strand.
ACTTCTTACTCAAATTAAGAAGTCAAGGGATACGAAACAACGTGTCCAGGAGTTGGAGCAAGAGAAATAAGATCTTGGGAAGAAATTATCAGGAAATGATGAAGAATCTTCTCGTTTGAAGAACCTTAATAAAAAATTGCTTGAACAAATTAAAAAGATGAAAGATGAAAGGCTAGAGAATCGAAATATTATAAATAAAGTCGACAAATCAGAAGATGAAGAAGAAAATTCATGCCTAAGGGTTCATAATCAAGATTTATTAACTCAGATTAAAAATTTGAAGCATTATAAGAAGACCTTACAAGAAAAGCTAGATCGCAACACATCAGTAGTCGATAAGGAAATGATGACAGACCCAATCAACCTTACAACTCAAAAGGAGGCAAATCCAACTAATGTAAAGATGTTTTCAAATGTCGAGGTACAAATAAGCTAGAAATATCAAGAAGACTCAATTCCAAAATTTAATCAACAAAAAGCTACAAGTATACGAAGTAAGGATCAAGCTGCAAGGATGCCTTATCAACATCCTAATCACAAAAATCGATACTTTAGCCAATCCTTGTATCAACAGAAACAAATGACCAGTATGTCGAAGAATATTACTTCCACTACAAGTGATGCTCAAAGTAGAAGCTATCTTGGGAGTCAAAATACATCAAGTTCTTTCCAAGAACCCTATAAACTCCCAATTCCACAGAAGATCGAATTAGGATGGGCAGACTCCTTTACAATTCGACAGTTTTGCTCAGTGCTTAGAAGATCCTATTGTCTCAGGTCCTCAACAATTACTAACTCAAGAATGAAGAATCATGAGACAATAATTACAAGCTAGAGCAAGAGATAAGTCTTCCATAACGTATGCTTTGAGTACAAAGCATTTTTAAGGGGAAGGCAATGTTATGAACATAAATATACATATAAATAGATATTCATAACATAATAATTAATTAATAATTAATAATTATTTATAATGAAAGGACATGACTATTGGTTAAGGGAACCCCTGTGTGGGTATATAAATGAGACCTCATTCTCAATTGTATATCATCTTACTATTTCATTCTTATTACATATATATTCGTCCATATGGATTTGATTACTATATTCCAAATATTTTGGATAATTCTTGTGTGAGCGAACTTTGTTTGTCTCATCAAAATATCTGGAATATAGTAATCAAATCCATATGGAAGAATATATATGTAATAAGAATGAAATAGTAAGATGATATACAATTGAGAATGAGGGATCGTTTATATACCCACGCAGGGGTGCCCTTAACCAATAGTCATGTCCTTTGAGACATGTCCTTTCATTATAAATAATTATTAATTATTAATTAATTATTATGTTATGAATATATATTTATATGTATATTTATGTTCATAATAATGAACATATGCGTAGATGGAATGACTATCTATATGACATTTGTGTAGTGAGTTTAAGCGACTATGTAGTGAACAATTGCGTGGATAGTGCGATTGTGGGTTGTGATAGTTGTTTAGAGTGCGTGACTGAAGGGAAAATTGTGAATGTTCTTGAAAAAAATTTGACTCACCTGTGTTTGTATATAAACTTGAGATGAGATCATCCATCATGTTGATCAGGTGTTGGGAGAGATATTTTGATGCTCTCTGCACAATGGTTCTATCCAACCCTACGACTATATTTGAGATGGTTGATTTTGGCCTTCTCAAATTTCTACAGTGTCCTTTGCTTCACTCCCACAAGGAGATCCTCAACTTTGTGGTCTCGATGTAGAGGCCCAACCACTAGGCCTTTGAGGTGAGGGGACAGATGGCGAAGATGTCTATAGAGCTTGACATATATTTTCTGATGGGATTCTCCATTCAGGGAGAGGTACCATAGATGATCTTGTACATGGATGGGGGCACCACTGTGCAAGAACTGATTGACCGATATTGTACCAATGATGATGCCATTATGGGGGGTTTAATATGGATTTCATAAATATAGGATTGGAGGGATAATTTACGTCCAACTCCTTGTTGTATTGCTTCTTTTTCGAGCGATTGGTGCTCCTACGCCCACTGATCCACTTATCAGTGGCTAGGACAACTAAGCCTTAGATGCGGCAATGGGGAGACCTAATGATTTCAGAGGGTGGAAGTGTGGTGGGGCATATGGTTGAGTACCAAATTTTCTGGAGGTAGGTCCCCCAGATCATTTTAGAGTACCTGTATGATGGTATAGACTACTGGTATGACCTTGATATGATACTTCCACCAGGGGAGGAGTTGGACCGACAAGGTGAGTATTCATTTGAGTATGCATGTTATTTTTTTCTTTGTTGATGTTGCTAATTTTTTTTTTATTATCTAACATATTACTAATGGGTAATCTTATAGTGGTTGTAGATGTGGGACCATGAGGCCAAGAGGTCCCTATGGTGAGGGATATCCCAACATTGGTGAGGATGCCAATATCAAGCCAAGGAGATCCTGTGAGAGTGGGATGATGGCAAGAGGATCTAGGGGACATGGGAGTAGCCGAGCGAAAGGTGAGGTTGCAGTCACAACTAACAAACCTCCATTGGGGATTTGATCGAGTATTATTTGGGGTATAGGAATATGGCTGGGAAGCTTTAGAAGAGGAGTTCCTAGAGGCCTTTATAGAGGTTGAGCCTAATTGGCTCCCATTGGTGAGACGAGCAGTGGTGGTAGGGGCAGTGACTATTGGGCGAATGAGGCCACTAACTAATGGAGTTCCTCCAGCTGAGCCCCCCCCACAACTTGGGCCACAATAGTGATATGGATATTATGTATACGGGTAAGGCCCTTTTTTGTGGATGGTTATGTATATGGGAAAGGCCCAGATTTTGTAAATGTGTTTTGAGATATAGGGGTAGTGCCCCCATTTTATATTTGACTTTTGAGCATGGTCACAGTGAGGGATATTTGAAATTTTCCATATATATATATATATATATATATTTTGATGTTTCATGATGGCGTGACTTGATGATATGATGCAATGTTTCTAATGTAGTGGATGTGTTCATTTACTACTTTACTATTCATGCTTGTGATATAATGATGACAAAACATGAACATATTTTTAGATAGCTAACTCATGTTTAAACAATGTTTAAATTAATGTGACAAATGATAGTCTATAATTTCATTTGTAATATGATCTACAAATTGATTTTCACTTCTAGGAATATGTGTTAATGTGATGGATTCAAAATTCCTTGACAAAATTTTAACTTGCAGGTACTTTCTAAAAAGGAAAGGGTCACGAACATGGTAAACATTGTTCAACTGCAAGACGAAAAGCTAGTAGTCCAAGAATATGATGAAGTGGTGAACATCAAGGTGAGAGACATTAGTCGAAAGGACCATCACACCAACACATTTCCTTGGTTATTCATAGCTAGACCTAGACAAACATCGTTGGAGTGAAGCAATGTATGCTAAGGTGAATGAATGACCCAAGCCATCGAAGCAATATTCTAAGGCCATTGACCAACATTGTTAGCAAAACCAATGTGATATGGTAGTGAATGTTTCATTTGGTAAAGAAAAAAATACAAGTGATCTAAAATGTGAAAAATTTGATGTGGGTGTAAAAAAGATTAAAAAATCTATAAACATTTTTACAAAGAAAAATATGCACATGGAAGTGGTAAGAATTAGAATGGATATTTAATGGTAAAAATACTTTAAGTATAACCCAATTTTAGGTTGTTTAAGGAGGTTTTCTTTAGGATGGGCAATGATGTATGCCCCCTTGGTGAGGTAGCATTTGTTTATAAAAGGGCCCTTCCAAAGGGATTCAAATTTTCCATGGCCTAAAGTATCATGGGATTGTTGGAATACTAAGAGGGGGAGGGGGGGTTGAATCAGTATTAGTACTTTTCTTTCTTTAACCAAAATATAAATCTTCAATGATATTCAATCAACAATGAATATAGCATCAATACCATAAATCAATGCATAAACAACACATAACCATAGCACACCTAAGTTTTACATGGAAAGCCAATGCAGGAAAAAACCACATAATGATTTTCTTATTTGTCAAAGAGTACATTCATTGTGTTGGCGACGGAAGTCACTCCTGGATTGCAACAGGAGCAAAGCCCGACGCCCATCAGTTTTATGTCACAATAAGTTTAATGGATGATCAAATGGTTAGAGACCCAGGACGAAATCACTCTAGCTCAGGGACCAGGTCTGGTATGTAAAGAACAAAGGAGGTCTTGATCTAACTTCATTCAGTGAGTTGATTGTAAAATGAGCAGGTGGAAGACTTGGTGAGAGGAGTGAGCAAAACTACCTCCGGCAACAGGCCTTTCAGCAGTTTGTAGAAGAAAAACTCTAAATGCAAGATCCTCTTGGTTCAGAGTTTCGGGGAACTGAAGGGGTGACTTGACTGGATCCTCCAATTCCAAGTCATGCAGCGTTGAGAAAATCACAAGACCGATTAGAGACAACGCAGCTGTTACATTGATCCAACCTACATCATCGTATAACAGCTACAACTTGACTGGATCCTCCAATTCCGAGTTGTTCTAATACAGTATAAACAAAGACATGGAAAGAAGCTGACATTCATAAGGCAATAAGTCTCAGATGTTAATACATAATCAGAATAACCAGTGCTTCGTTAAAGATTTTACAATCGGGAGCCTTGCTCAACCATCGATGCTAACAAAATACAAAAATTGAGTACATATACTCAGAAAAATTTGCCTAACAAAGGCGTGCTCAGACCTCCAAGGCATGGCGTCCCTTCAGTCAAACTCGGACGAATATCCTTTGTCAGACACCACCTTAACTGTGCATGGCTCCTGCAAGGGGGGTAGTTGAGCCATTAAGTGTCGAGTTAGCGTGTGCAGACCTCTCTGGCTAGTCGAGGACTCGGCATGGCTTCTTTGGAAAAAATCGGCACACAGGACCGTCTTGGGAAGACTTCTTGCCAGATCCTCCATACCTTACACTTAATGAGTGAGGAGAGGTTTCAACCACCTCCTCCCACCTTCATTTACTCCCAGCAAGAACCAGAATTGAGACCGAATTGGATTGGCACCTGGAGATTGCGACGATCCTTTCTGTGACTAAACTCGACGCTTTTGGCCCCTCTTGCACAGCTCTTTCTATTTCCCAAGTGATCACGAGCCATGACCATGCGCTTATCCTCAAAGGCGCTTTCAGCGTTTCGGGGTTCATGGATAGGAAGGAGCTGATCCTTTCTCTTCAAAGTTGTGATGGGCGAAATGTCGAGATGGCCTAATCGCGCACCACGTGTCCCTTTTGGATGGACGGCTGAGACTACTCCGTGATATTGTGGGCCCGGGTCCGGGACGTCTTCGACACTTTGCGTCTCGGGGATATGAAAGAGCTACTCCTTGTGATTCGAAGTCGTGATGGGCGAAAAGGCGAGGAGCCTAATCGTGCACCACATGTCCCTTTTGGATGGACGACTGAGACTGCTCTGTGATACTGTGGGCCCGACTCTGGGCGCTTTCGGCGCTTCGGAGTTCGGGGTTTCGAGATGTGAGATGACGAGGAACCTTTACCCTTGGAACTCTCGAATGTCAATATGTCGACATGACTAGATCTTGCGCCATGCGTCACTGGATCAGACGGACCAGATTTTGTCTTGAAATATAGGTGTTATCTCTGGCTCTATATCTCAGGTAACTTGGTAGCCCCGAAATCCTGATGATCGTCAATTAGCTCTATAGATGGATCTTGGCCATTGACAACAAAACTTTGCCTACTCGCTTGACTTGTAACCTGAAATGATATTTTTTCGTGCTGCGCTTGGGCGCTTCTCGTGCAACCTGTAGACCTGGATACTCTTACGCCCAAGACAAGAATTGTTGTTAACATTAGGCTCCATGGGGGATAGAGTCATCCCTGTGATGCTCTAAGAACTCATTTGCAGCTCCAGTGCCTGGTTGTTGGGCTATGGAGTCAAGCTCAAAACACCCTGCTAGAAATACAGGCCGAAAAGTAAAAGTAAAAGCGAAACAATAAAAGTACATGCTCAAAAGAGATTATTTATGTACATTCCTAAACTATCAGAATCCTTTACATGGGGCTAGGTGAAAGCAAACTTCCACCATAGCCATTCAAGCAGTTTCCTGAATAGAAGCTCCTTCCTTCTGTCGATGATGGATAACAGACGATGTAACCAGGACATCAGAATGGTTACATCCTTTAATTCATCTTCAAGGGCTTTCGTGAAGATCAAGGTGGGCGGCTCCAAGGCATAAAGGAAATGCCACTCCATGTACTTGCTGACAGGGTCATAGAATGAGTGGCGAATTCCAAAAAATGGGCGACAGACAGCCTCCTCTGCTACACAGTTGTTCACATGTGGCTGAATACCTATGATAAGCATAGGTGGGTGGAAAAATGACATAGGCTCACTGCTCTCAGGTGGTGGCTGCTCACTGACTGGCTCCGGAAAGAAAATATCCTGTTCCTCTGGTTCTTTCTCCTCCTCTTGTTTGCTCTCCCCCAGGTCAGATTTGTATTCATCATAAATAGGGACCATGGGATGGCTCTGCTTGCTTTCATGTCAGTCAGTGTCTTCATAGTGATCAAATGTAGGATAAGCTTATTGCTCATCATCACTATAATATTCATCAAAAAGGGGTTGACCTTCATTTCTATGTTCCTCCTCCAGAATAGTGATCCCATCAAAAATATCCATTTCAGGGACAGTGGTATCCGCTGCTTCTGGTTGTTCATACATAATTTTTTTCTCTTTAATCCCAGGTAAAAATATATCGTGAGAAACCCCTTGAAGGAAAAGAGAAAAATCCTCCTCCACAACCATCTCTTCTTTAAAAACAGGGAGGTCTTTGTCACCATAAACAGGGCTGCTAGGAACATCTGCTTCAACCCAATACCCAGGTGAGCCATCTACTATAGACCACATCTTCTCTATAAACTCATAAATTTCACAAGAGGCATGTTGATCTTTATGAACATCTAAAAGAACAGGTGCATCTGAAATAATGTCAGATGCTTCCATTCTAGGGCTAGCATAATTAATATCATTCAACACCTCTATAATTTCATAGCCAATGCTTTCCTCTACAGTAAAAGCTTCATCACAAACATGGTCTACAGGGCCAGCAGAGGCTTCATGAAGCAAAGAAAACTCCTCACAACAGTTTTCATACAAACAATCAGCTAGATAGTAATCTTTACAAAATGAATTGAAAGTTGTATGAAAATCTGTCAAAGAATGGATACTTGCAGTGGGAAGAGATTGACACCAATCAAGAGCAGCTCCCTTTAATGAATACCTGAAGAGATTAATCTGGACATCTTCATGCATGATATTAAGTCGATGAATAGCCTCATGAAAGTCCAGTAAATGCTCAACTGGTACCTCCGAACTCTTTGCGTGAAATTCAGGGAGGAAATTTTCCCATATGTCTCTATCAGGAAGTGCATTAGAAAAACCAACTATCTGGGAAAAGTCACAGAAAGCAAACCTTTGAGCTAAGATTTTCTCCATATCCAACCAGTGGAGTCGCTAATTGATCCTTGAATCATGGAGTCGCCAGGTGAAAGATTTACAGCTTTGACTGTGCCTGGTCCTTGTTCACCATCAAAGGCCAGATCTTAACGTTGTCATTACCCCAGGAAGCTTCTCAGGCTAAGAAAGCAGCTGCTGAGACCTTCTCGAGAAAGCTCCTCTGGGTCAGCTTTCAGGCGTGCTAAAGTAGCCACAACTGAAACAGTGATGTGGAAACCTTGGAGTTTCCACAGCGGAGTTGCCAGGTGCACAGTAGTAATCTTTAAGGGCTCTGATGCCTGATGCACCTTCAGAATCAGAGGCTCAATGTTGTTCAATCCCAGGGAAAATTTTCAACTTCGTCCCCGACAGCGGCACCAGAAATTTTGGCGACGGAAGTCACTCCTGGATTGCGACAGGAGCAGAGCCCGACACCCATCAGTTTTATGTCATGATAAGTTTAATGGATGATCAAATGGTTAGAGACCCAAGACAGAATCACTCTAGCTCAGGGACCAGGTCTGGTATGTAAAGAACAAAGGAGGTCTCGATCTAACTTCACTTAGTGGGTTGATTGTAAAATGAGCAGGTGGAAGACTTGGTGAGAGGAGTGAGCAAAACTACCTTGGGCAACAAGCCTTTCAACAGTTTGCAGAAGAAAAACTCTAAATGCAAGATCCTCTTGGTTCAGAGTTTTGGGGAACTAAAGGGGTGACTTGACTGGATCCTCCAATTCCAAGTCATTCAGCGTTGAGAAAATCACAAGACCAATTAGAGACAACACAGTTGTTACAGTGATCCAACCTACATCATCCTATAACAGCTACAACTCAACCGGATCCTCCAATTCTGAGCTGTTCTAATATAGTATAAACAAAGACAAGGAAAGAAGCTGACATTCATAAGGCAAGAAGTCTCAGATGTTAATACATAACCAGAATAACCAGTGCTTCGTTAAATCTTTTACAATCGGGAGCCTTGCTCAACCATTGATGCTAACAAAATACAAAAACTGAGTACATATACTCAGAAAAATTTGCCTAACAGAGGCGTGCTCGAACCTCCAAGGTGTGGCGTCCCTTCAGTCAAACTCGGACGGATATCCTTCATCAGACGCCACCTTAACTGCGCATGGCTCCTGCAAGGGGGGTAGTTGAGCCATTAAGTGCCAAGTTAGCATGTGCAGACCTCTCTGGCTAATCGAGGACTCAGCATGGCTTCTTTGGAAAAAATCGGCACACAGGACTGTGTCGGGCAAACTGCTTGCTAGATCCTCTATACCTTACACTTAATGAGTGAAGAGAGGTTTCAACCACCTCCTCCCACCTTCATTTACTCCCAGCAAGAACCAGGATTGAGACCGAATCGGATTGGTACCTGGAGATCGCGACGATCCTTTCTGTGACTAAACTCGACGCTTTTGTCCCCTCTTGCACAGCTCTTTCTATTTCCCAAGTGATCATGGGCCGTGACCCTACGCTTATCCTCAAAGGTGATTTTGGCGTTTCGGGGTTCGTGGATAGGAAGGAGCTGATCCTTTCTCTTCAAAGTCAAGATGGGTGAAATGCTGAGATGGCCTAATCACACACCACGTGTCCCTTTTGGATGGATGGTTGAGACTGCTCCGTGATATTATGGGCCCGGGTCTGGGACGTCTTCAACACTTCGCGTCTTGGGGATATGAAAGAGTTGCTCCTTGTGCTTCGAAATCGCGATGGGCGAAAAGGCGAGGAGCCTAATCGCGCACCACGTGTCCCTTTTGGATGGATGGCTGAGACTACTCCGTGATACTGTGGGCCCAACTTTGGGCGCTTTTGACGCTTCGGGGTTCGAGGTTTCGAGATGTGAGATGACGAGGAACCTTTACCCTTCGAACTCTCGAATGTCGATATGCCGACGTGACTAGATCTTGCACCACGCGTCACTGGATCGGACGACCCAGATTTTGTCTTGAAATATAGGTGCTATCTCTGGGGCTATATCTCAGGTAACTTGGTAGCCCTGAAATCCTAATGACCATCGATCAGCTCTATAGATGGATCTTGGCCACTGACAACAAAACTTCGCCTGCTCGCTTGACTTGTAACCTGAAATGAGATTTTTTCGTGTTGCGCTTGGGCGCTTCTTGTGCAACCTGCAGACCTGGATACTCTTACGCCCAAGACAAGAATTGTTGCTAACACATTGGAAAAACTGAATTTCTATTTCTCTAGATACAACTGGAAGGAGGCTCCAACCCCCTATTTACAGGTTGCAACCTGAAGGAAGCTCCAACTCCCTAATTTTTCAGCTCCAACTGGAAGGAGGCTACAACCCCCTTTCCTTGTCCCGTCCAACTGCCCTGAAACATAAATGTAGACAACCATGTCGCTACTTTTTCTGTTGTAAATGATAACCTATTGTTGTTGTTGTTCCTGATATCTCTATTTCTGCTACTGATATCAATATCTCATTAAGACTGCAACCACACATACCACATACCAAAATCCACAAAAGAGTTCTTCAAATCAAGTTCTCATAACTCACTGAGACATACATGTTCCTGATTTCTTCAGAATAAATCCCTAACACACTCAAGAAGACATACCTTTACCCTGAAGCTAAACTTAGTTCCTGATCCATGATCTTCTTGGATTTTTCCTCACAGGTCTACGACTATGTGTATTGTCTTCCCGCGAGTATCTGTGCTTTTCCTCACTGCAACCCATGGATGTCCATGCTTTTCCTCCGGAAACTCGTGGATATACTCAAGGAATTCTTGTATGAGACCCATTCTCCTTACTCTTGACTCCTACAAACTTCTTACTTCACTTGACTTCTTTGTCTTCAACTCACTACCTCAGATATCCAGCCTGTATTCTCATAAGTGAATACACATAAGTGTTTTTCAATGGACTCTTCTTTGTGTTATAAAGAGAAATTTCTTAATGACATGCAACTTCCATGAAACTCATGATGGCATGCAACTCACATGCAATAAATAATTATCCCTCCAATAATTAATTATCCTTGCAATAAATAATTATCCTGGCAATAATTAATTATCTTCTCAAGGAATTATTGTATGATACCCCTTCTCCTTACTGTCGGCTCCTGAAAACTTATACTTCACTTGACTTATTTGTCTTCAACTCACTGCCTCAGATCTCCAACTTGTATTCTCAGAAGTGAATACACATAAGTGATTTGCAATGGACTCTTCTTTGTGTTATAAAGAGAAATTTCTTAATGACATGCAGCTCCCATGCAACTCATGATGGCATGCAACTCACATGCAATGATTAATTATCCCTCCAATAATTAATTATCTTTTGTTTACTGCCACTTTACTTCGACATGCAACTTTTATCAAGGGTTGACATCAATGACAACCAATCTCAATAATTAATTATCCCTGCAATACTTAATTATCCATGCAATAATTAATTAATCTTTTTAGATAATTAATTAATATTTCAACAATATACCCCTTTGGCATTGATGGCAACACTTATACACAATAATGGAAATACTCATTCTCATGCTAGCTTCCCTTGTCTTCATGTGTTGGCTCCCCCTGTCTTCATGCATCTTCTCTTCCATGCCTATGTTTTTCTCTCCCCCTTTGACATCACTGGCAACGGATGAATTCTCCTTGGGCATGCTCCCCCTATCAGTAAACCTATATATCTACTAATGTTTCTTTTCATGGTGCTTCCTCATGTACATCTTTGATAAAAATCATTCAAGTATTTCAAAAATCATTCACTGTGGGGATAAAACTACTCCAAGTTTCTATTGAAGATACCCAAAAACCTCCCTCGGAAGAGGTTTGATGAAGATATCTGAAATCTACTCTTTTGTACCAACATACTCTACCTTGATGTTCTTCTCTGTAGCCTGTTCCCGTAGAAAGTGAAACTTGATTGGAATGTGTTTCGTCTTGGAATGCATCATTGGATTTTTAGAGATACTTATAGCACTGGTGTTATCACATAATATCATAATAGGATCATCATATTCTACTTGTATGTCCTACAAAGTTTTCTTCATTCAGAGAACCTGTGTACAACATGTTGTTGTTGTAATATACTTTGCCTCTGATGTGGACAATGATACTGAAGATTGTTTATTTCTCAACCAAGATACCATACAATCACCCAAGTATAAGGTTGCTCCACTTGTACTTCTTCTGTCATCAATACTTCTTTCCCAATATGCATTTGTGTATGCAACCAGAGATAAATCATTCCCTTTTGGATACCATAATATATAGTCTTTTGTTCCTTTCATATATCTGAATATTCTCTTTACTACCATAACATGTGTTTCCTTTGGTGCTGCTTGAAATCTTGCCACTTGTCCAACTGCTTGCATCACATCCGGTCTTGATGTGGTTACATAGAGTAAACTACCAATCGTAGATCCATAGAGTATCTGATTTGCATCTTTGAGCTTTCATACACTTGTCTTGTCAATCTGTACATTGATGTTTTTCACTATTTTGTTGAGTCTCAGATTTAAAAACTTGTATTCCTTTCTTTTTCTTGAGTACCCGAAAAATATGCCTTTGTCAACTCGGGAGCCAAATTTTCCAATCATGTTGTCTTCTCTTTTGATGTAGTACATGCTTCCAAACACTCTAAAATGATTTGCGTTTTCCGGTATTCCTTTCCATAACTCGTAGGGAGTCTTAACACTATTACTTCTAAGAATTCCTCTATTCAACATATGAATTGTTGTATGTACTACCTATTCCCAAAATATGTCACCCAACTTGGAATATTTCAACATGGTTCTATCCATTTCATGTATTGTCATGTTCTTTCTTTCAACAATGTTGTTTTGTTGAGGTGTCCTGGTTGCCGATAATTGTCTTTTTATCCTCTATTTGCCACAAAAATACATGAATTCTTTCGATGTAAACTCTCCACCATTTTCTGATCTCAGACATTTGATTTTCAAGTCTGTCTATGTTTCAACCATCTATTTTTATATCTTGAAGTGCTCAAATGCCTATGAATTCTTCTTAAGAAA
>ML792199.1:795340-809505 GCA_009831015.1 Picea engelmannii
TCTCTGCGCTGCCTGAGAAATGGCTGCCATGGCTGCAACCAGGGGCTGTTGCACGTGGAGAATGATAGATTGAGAGAGGGTGACTCCCAGGTGGAATCTCCTGCTGCAGTCTGTGAAATACTTGATCTTAAATCCATCAATAAAGTCCGTAGTTGCATCTGCATTCCAGTGCGGTCAGGCCACAGGGATAAGTGGATAAATCAACTGATAACACTTTTGAAGCCTGAGGATAAAGAATTCAGAGGAACCGTAATCAGAGAAGGCAGAACCAACGCTTCGTCTGCCCTCGAAAACTACAATAATCGGAGCGGAGAATGTGACGCAGTCGAAAAATACGAATTTGCTTCCTTAATCATAGTGCCCAGGTTGACAATAGTATTAATCAACCTTGTGCTAACTTTCTGGCTCAAAGTTGATGGCTTCTCCAGCTTTATGCTCTCCATAAGCGTAATGCAAGGTCTTCCACCAAAACAAGGTCAGTTTTCTCCCCATTTGTTTCTAAGCGGAGCCCACGTCAAATCAAATGCCAATAAGACCGATGCATGCCAAGTGTTATTCTTTAATTCTGCTTTTCAAACATGGGCGCTATCAGGCATTTTAGAGTTTTTTGTGGACTGCATTTGCTGTATTAGTTGGATGGTGCTGGTTGCATTGGAAGGAAGCGCTAACAAATGGTATCATACGCATTCCATGCCACCCTCTGAAGGTAGAATTATTGTGATAATGGTAGCCATTTGTATTGCTTTGGTCATGGATGCCTTTGATTTGAAATTATATTTCCAAATCAGAAGAACGCCCCGTTTTAGCGGAAGCATTCATACCAAAATTAATCTTATGATTTGTGCAATCATTGCTTTAGAAATACTTTGCATTGTAGGCTGTAGCGCAATAGTCGGAGTTATCGGTAGAAAGTATTGTGGGAGATGGATATACAGTGCTTTGCAATGCCTGGTTTTGATAAAGTCTTTGAGTGGCAATTTTCTTCTCGTTGATTATTCATCCCATTCACTAGAAGAACCAACCTGGTGGTATGGGAGCTGTGGGTTGTACATTGCCTCTTCTGCGTTCTTGCTCAATGCTGCCCTAGCTGGGGTTCGAGCTAAATGGGAGTTTTCATAATGAGATGTATATACTTTAGTATATTTCAAGTAATGATTAGCTTTCATAATGAAATGTATATACTTTCATATATAATGATTAGTTCGGTTGGATTATATTTATGAAATAGTCATTTAAATCTAAATCTGTAGATCTAATAATTTTTTATTTTAGGATTTAATAATTTTTTTTATTTTGGAATAAATGTATCCTGAAAATATTTACAGAAAAAATATTTTTTTAAACAGTTTAAACTACAACTATATTTTATTATTTATTGTTGTTTGTTAAAATTAATCTAATTATTTTTAATTAAAAAATATTTTTTTAAACAGTTTAGACTACAACTATATTTTATTATTTATTGCTGTTTGTTATAGTTAATTTAATTATTTTTAATTAATAATAATTTTTATTTTGTTATATATATAATTTTATATTTTTTTATAAATAAATAAATAAAATAAATTTTATATTAATATTTATTTTTAATAATAATAAATTTAGATTAAAATATATATATATATATATATATATATATATATATATATATATATATATATATATATATATATAATTTTGAAAATAATAATTAAAAATTAAGATTTCCATATTCACAATAAAGAAAAAAAGATTGTGAAAGCATGTTACTTGCAAAAATATGATCTTAAAAGATCTTCCATGTATAACTCATAACATCAAAAATATAATTTTCTGATTGCGATTCTTTATCGAATAATAGAGCAAAGTTGTATGTACAGGCATTGTTTGCAGTGCGAGGCACTAGAAGAGTTGTTGGTACAATTATATCTTTGAAGAAAACTTTATGAATAGATAGTTACATTGACCCAAAGTTGAAATGTGTTAACATTGTTGTCCAACGCAATAGATTGTTTTTACATTGAGGAATGTGAAACTAAATTTAAAATAAAATAAAAACCAATAAAGATATATAGTAATGGGTTAATATACCTATAAATTTATAGTTATGTGTTATTAGTTTATGTCATGGGACTATAGCAATGAGTTTGTTTTTGATGAGAAATTGATGTGATATTAATTTACTTTTTTATCATAAATTTGTGTATGCAATGTAATATTTAACATAGGAAAACAAATATATATTTTTGGATATAATAAAAATATTTGTGTTTCTCATTTCTAATTGGTTGATAGAATTGAAGTGTTATTACTCCCTTCACGCTTTTTCAATATGTAAAATTAATTACATAATCAATGAATTTCACCAATCACCACATCCAAATATAGTTGTAATATGTATTTATTATTATGCATTATTGTATTTATATTATTATTTATTATTTAATATATTATTTAGATTATATTTATTATGTAATATAATAAATATTATTTAAAAAGATATATTATTAAATTTAAAAGGTTTATTTTCAAAAAGAAAAATTGAATATTTTTAAAACTCAATTTGCATTTGGCTAGCTTAACTTTGTTGGAAAGAAATTTAGGTTAATCCCAAAACTATTCTACATCCACATTAAAGTAAAAATGCGGTAGAGATCCTAGTCAATATGGCATATGACAAATATATAAACTAAGTGTCATGGAGCAACAAGTCTTCTTCCATTCCTTGTGAGTCTAGGTGGAATTCTTTAAATTCCAATCTTTATGACGGTATAAAAAAAAATTCATTTAAAATCTTTACAAATTGATTTCTTTTAAGACTATGAAACCCCCTAGTTAACATATTGTTCATGTTTCACAGTAATCATCATCATCAATAATTATAGGGTGTCATTTATCATTTCCATTTCCAAATCTACTTGGCAGGGACTAAGCTGCCATGCAACCCTTGTTTTATATAGTTTTGTATATGACATGTGGTAATTGGTCAACAAAACCCATATAAAGATCCATATAAAGTTGTTATGTGTTATGTGTTATTTTATGGTTTTTCATAAGAAATGATATTGTATGTGACTGTATTATTACAATAATGAGTGTTCTATATATATATAACATATGGTGACTATCTATGAAAGAATGAGTCTCTTGGATAATAAATAACTACATATTTATTATATATATTTATACTTTGTATTATAAATATTATTTCATAATATATATATATATATATATATATATGGAAGAATGTCTTCCTGATGTTGTTCAAATATCAACACTCTTTTTCAACGAGGGAGACATTATTCATCATGCCAAAGCTTGTCTCTGAAGTATACAAACTTTAAACACTCCCTCTTAACTAGGGAGGTATTATTTGTTTTCACATGCGCTCATCAAATATCCATAGTACAACATGACTTCACAGCCAATGCATCCAAGGCTTGTGGTAGCTCTCAAATAGCTTCAACATGTCACCATGACATCCACTACCTCGCAATGCATCTGTACTTCATCATGTGCACTCCTGTGACTTCACAACCAATGCATCCAAGGCCTATGGGTAGCTCTCAAATAGCTACAACATGTCCCCAATACATCCACTACCTCGCAATGCATATGTACCTCGTCACTCCATCTGAAGAGGGACCACGCCAAGCTATCTCTCTTATTTTCCTAGGCCCTCCTATGTGAGAGTTAAGCTCGATCTCGCTTTGATACCATGTTGGTTTTTCATAAGAGATGATATTGTATGTGACTATATTATTACAATGATAAGTGTTTCATATATATAGAACATATGGTGACCATCCATGAAAGGATGTGTCCCTTGGATAATAAATAACTACATATTTATTATATATATTTATACTTTNNNATATATATATATATATATATATATATATATATATATATATATATATATATATATATATATATATTTGGAAGAATGTCTTCTCGATGTTGTTCAAAGATTAACGGTAACTAGTTACAAAAACTTTGTATCTTTTTATAGCTTTCAACTTTCAAACTATTGCATACATACATGTATTCACTCACCAATGGTGGATCAACATGTTAAATCCTTGACTATGCTACTCAATATAAATCAAATGTTTTTGTTTTTGTTTTTTATCATTCATCATTGCTAGATCAGTTAAAATTGTATGCACATCTATGGATAAAATGCAATAATGGTTACTGAAAATCCTTACTCTAGTTATTGAATTTCAATTCCTCCCACCTTTTCTACTTGATTGATTGTATTCTCTCACCTTTATTACTTGATTGATTGTATTCTCTAGGGAAATTATTCTAATAGATCCCACCATGCTTGTTGGATCCCACCATGCTTGTTGTCAATTTTAGATAAGTATGATGTGTTTCACAAAAAAAATCATAATTCATAATGAATTATTGATAAATTTTAAATGAGTATGATGTGTTTCTCAAATCACAAGTCCTAATAAATTCTTGATAATTATTTCAATTGTTTGACTTCAAAGATTAATGCACTAGATCTATACTAAATAGTGAATGATTTCAATGCAAGCAACTTGAAATGCATAATAATTGTGACTTATTTTAATGCTCAAACATTAAGTTATGGAGATCCTGAAATGAAATACCAATGCTTAAGACGCACTCATCTTATTAATATTGATGATTTCTATACTCGCCCATACTTCCCAACCCTTTTTGATTGGGAATTTTGAAAAGGAGTAAGAGCCATAATGGATAATGTACATAGTCATATTCTACAAGATGAAACTTTAGGTTGGCCTTTGGAAGATTTATCTATCCACTAAAAGTGCACAAATCAATAAGAAATAATAATTGTTAAAGTAATGAGTTCACGAACACCATCTTCGTTAGGAATTGCAAAAGCTCGATTGTCTATACAAGTTGGTTATTATAGTGCCTAAAATGGGTTGTTTAATAATATGCTCCCATATAGATAGAATCAATTAAAATATGATGGAGGCTATTTATTCACATCATGTGATATGTGAGAGACATAGGGCACGCATCATTAAAAATTCACTAAAGGGTTATCTTGGAAATGCAAAATAGAGAGTTGGTATTTTCTAGATATGTGGGTTAGGATATGCTTCTAGACTCTTCATACTTGTTTCTTTTATGGGAAAGTGAAAGAACTAAATATATGTTTCGATGAAATAGCTCCACTTGTACACTACTAAACCAACATTTGACACACGCAATTTGACTTATTCCACACAACTCAAGAGGGGACCCTACCACATCCCTCTAAACAAGATGTGTCCCAATGGAAAGAGAGTAAGTAGCTTTGGTACTGGTAGCTAATGCAACAAAACAAATACAATAAGCATCAACGAGAAAAATACCATGGCTTGGAACCACTCAATGTCAAAAGGCTGCCAAACTCAACACTAATTGGCTTGGATACCATTTCTCGATTTCCAACTCCAATTTTTTTTAGGTAAAGACTAGCCACTATGTGGCATATCCCTTGTTTTTAATATGATGACTTTATTCCTTTATCTAAAATTATTTATTTTAGGATTAATGAAGTGATCTTAGCATTTGTGGATCGATCCATCTCAAAAAAAAAAAAAAAAGTAACTAGTTCATTCACTAAAACATTGCCAATTTTATATCACTTGTATATGACACATGGTAACTAATTACATAATATTTGTATTTTTTTTTATGCCTTTTCACTCTCAAACTATTACATATATATGTATTAACTCATTAATGGTGGATCAATTTGTTAAATTCTTTACTCTGTTACTCAATATAACTCAAATGATTCTTATTCTATTTTGGGTGATTCACCATTTATAGATCAACTAAAAACTAAAATTGTATGCACATTTATATATGGATAAAATGCAATAATGGCTCCTGAAAAATCCTTACTTTAGCTATTGAATTTCAGTTCTTCTAACCTTTGTTACTTGATTGATTGTATTCTCTAGGGAGGCTATTCTATATTGGAACCTTAGGTTTTGATGATTCATCACACTTCTCCTAGATTCAGTCGATCGAGCAATCGACCAACATCTAGACACAATCAGTTGAGCGATCAACCAACATCTGGATACAATCAGTCTCGCGATTGATCAAATATGTACATCAATTGGTCGAGCAATTGACAATCTTGTCGTCTTATGGATCGACCAGCCGAGCAATCAACTACGAATTGGATGCATGGATGGTCAGGTAGAGCATTCTTGTTGAGATGACTAGATAGTGCGAATTTGACGAAGTCAACTCTAACAACCGATATTTTATGTGGATAAGATCTTCATGATTTCAAGGAAGTTGGTTAGATATTGAGGCTATAAATAGTAGACCCCATGCGTCATTATCAAGTGTATAGTATCTATTCAATATGCATTGTGATGTTCTGATCACATTGTGTTGTGCTTAAGTGTTGTAACAATGTCTTTAGACACCATGTGTTTTCTTTGAAGTTATTCCTCTTCGAATCTCTACATTTCTATTTATTTTTTTTGTACCAGGTTATATCTTCTTCCCCAACATGATATCAGAGCGCATGCTTTAAGACCTCTCATGTTGTATGCAAATCTAGTTGAGTTAGATCCATTGTCAGATTGACTTTGGGCCAATGATTTGTTGACTATAACCTTTGAAACAAATCAGATATGTTAAGATATTGAAGAGGGATTTGAAGATCGATATTGTTGTTTTGAGTGGATCAAACTATGTTGTCTGGGCACCATACATGGAAACCCTATTGAAGAGTAAAGGACCATGGAAATATACGAAGACTGCAATTCTAGTTCCAACAGATGATTATATGAAGTTAATTGTTAATGAAAAGAAGGATGAGGCTGTGGGGGTCATCATGACCTATATCTCGTGGGAGATTTGGTTCAATACCACCAGAATCGACTGTCCTCATCAAGTATGGAAAATTTTGAAATCTTTGTTCAAAAAATTTGATGATAGCCACGTCATGTAGTCAGAGAAAGAGATGATCTCTCTCGATCCTAATTCTTTCGAAGAGATTGAGGACTATTTGGAACATGTAAAATTGGGTGAATGTTGAAAGGACTATCCGAAGAAATACGACTAACTCATCAATCTAGTCCTAATAAATCTGAGAACACCATTCGACATGTTCATTTCAACTTTCCACACCAATTGGCAGACACACAAGGAAGATGGTAAGAACTATACCTTTGAAGTTTTCTATGGCTTATTGATTAATGATCAACACAGACTACTTGATTAATGGAAGCCTGGTGGTAAACACCAAGCTCACTTGATCAAGGGAAAATGAAAGTTGAATTATAAGGAAAGAGGACAATTTGATACCTTTGCACAAAGACCAAACTCCATCGACCAAAAAAGTAAAGGGTAGGCAAATGCACTTCTGAAGAATTGAAAGAAGAAGACATGTCATTAATGTGGAAATACTGGACATGTGGAGAGAAACTACTACAATAAGAGAGACGACTTAGAAGAGAAGGTAAAGCTCCTTGAAGGAGACGTGCCAGTTGTCCATTGACCTGCTAATAATTTCACCTTCCAGGTTGGAACTTCTCAAGATTTTCTTTCTCTTTTTGTGTAGAATTTGGGTAGTTGATTCTAGATGCACTCATCATATGGATAAGGATGCTTCCTTGTTCACCTCCTTAGAAAAATATGTGGGGAGAAAGATCTATGTTGTTGATGAATTTTCTCTCGACATTGTTCGTTGTGGTGATTTTCCTTGTCAATATTTATCATGTGACGAACCTCAATGCCAACTTGTTGTCAGTTTCTCAATTAACACAAACATGTAATCTTGTGGAGTTCTAGCCAGATCAGTTCTTTGTTCAATATTTGAAGAAAGGTCGATAGATTTTTGTCGACGGGTTTCTCAACCTAAAGGATAGTTTGTACAAGTTTTCTGAATTGACTCGACGCGACTCTGAATCGACTACCTTTGTTTCTAAAATTGATGAACGAAGTAAAATTTGACATGAATAACTTAGACACTTGAATTTTTGAAGTATGCATTCAATGGAAACACAAAATGTGGTTGTTGGTTTACCTAAATTATTTCCCCCTAATGGAGTATATAATGGATGTGTGCTTGGCAATAATCATCAAGTAACCTTCAACTCTAACAAAGTGTGGTGAGCACATAACCTCCTAGATATGGTTCACATTGATATTTTTTGCATCAATCTACCTTACTTATCAGGTGAAAAGTATATTTTGAATTTTATTGATGATCTGTCTCGTTTCACTTGGGTTTCTTTCCTGCAAAATAAGAATCTTTTCTTTGAAATTTCAAGGAGTTCAGGACCTTTGTTGAAAATCAATGTGGTTGACCCATTAACTACTCTATATTAGACAATGGTGGTGAGTATTTCAATCGAGCTTTTGAAGAATAACTACTTCGATATGGTATTTACTATTAGCAATCGATTCATCATAACCCTCAATAGAATGACATCACATAACGCAAGAATTAAACATTAGTCGAGATGGATTGATGTCTTTTGCAGTCCAAAGACTTGTCTCCTCGCTTCTAGGTTGAAGTTTTCTACTATGAAAATGATATGGTTAATCACATATCAACTCAAGCTATTCGTTCTATAACTCTAGTAAACGATGGTGTGGAATAAATACCTTTGTCGGCCACCTCTGTGTGTTTGGATGTGTTTCATGGGATCATATATCATATGATTGCCAAAAGAAATTGGATGAAAATATTCATTCTTGCATCATGATGGGATACTATGAAGAGTCCAATTTCTATTGATTGTTTGACCTTGTCAAATGACAGATCATTATCAGATGAAATGTATGGTTTTATGAGAAGTCTTCTATAATTAGGTTGTTGAATTCATCCTTTGCAATATTACAGTATGATCAATTTGATGTTGTTTCCAACTCTGGTCCTCATGTTCTATCTTTCATTCATCTGACTGTATAGTCTAATTGTATTCCTATCTTGAATGGGTTGTCAACCTCCGAGTTAAATGGTAATTCAATTTCTTATTTGACTGCCGCACCCTCTTCTTCGACTGACAATGTTTCGACTTCTTATTGACTTCCTCCAATGAACAATGGTTCACCCATTTCCTATCTACTCAGAAGGTTTTACAAGAAAATTGAGGTTGTTGGTCTTAATTCCAATTATATTTCCTCAGTCTTCCAAACTCGTAATCAAAATTTGCATGCCATCCTTGTTTTTATGACTCATGTGCTTGAAACTTGTGATCTCATTACATATTCATATGCACAAGAATGACTTGAATTGAAGCAGGATATGAAGACTGAGATGGATACTCTGATGAAGAATCACATTTGGGATTTAGTTCCTCGACCTCAAGGGAAGAATATTGTGAATTATCGATGGGTCTATAAGACCAAATTTTCTCTGAAGGTGTTGTTGAGCGACATAAAGCTCGCTTGGTTGTGAAGGGATTTTCTCAATAATAAGGCATCAACTACACTGAGACCTTTTCTCTTGTTGAAAATATGAAATTTGTTTGAATGATTCTTTCTCTTGTTGCTCATTTTGGATGGAAGATCCATTAGATGGATGTAAAGAGTGTCTTTCTTCATGGCGACCTTTCTGAAGAAATTTTCATAAACAAACTCCTGGTTTTGTGACAAATTCTAACTTTGTTCATCGACTTCAAAAGTCTCTTTATGGTTTGAAGCAATATCCTCGATCTTGGTATGCTAAGATCAACAATTTATTTCTTCAACTTGGTTTCAAACATTATGAATATAATCACAGTTTATATGTACTCCAAACCTTGATTATTGTTTTCTATGTTGATGACCTTGTCATAACTAGAAATAACATTGATCTCATTCTTAGATTGAAGAAACAACTTGTTGACTCCTTTGACATACCATCAAAATAATTGGGTTTGGCATGGTCATCAGATCTCAGTCGTAGATCCTAAGGGGAGTGTTATCGGAGTCCTCTGGTCGAATTAACCTTGGATGAAAAAATGGAGACACTCTGATGGAAGATCAAAAGGGAGAATATGGGTCATTCATCAGTGGAAATCCTAGGGATGACCTCCATCGTAGATCATCATGGGTCTCATTTAAGTAAGACTAGGAGGAGAGGGGACATCAACATGACGTGTCATGCTGACCCAGAATGCCAACACGTCTATAGGTTGACAGGTGTTAACCTATGATTGGAAATAGGTAATTGGTCGGTGGATCAAGTGTGGGCCCTTTGGGAGAATTAGGCCTTAGACCTTTGTTTTAACCTCTTCCATTGATATAAGGTTTGAAATATCTCGACCATTGATCGTAGAAGATCCATCGCAGTATTCCATGGTTAGACTTGGATGAGACTCTTAATTAACTAGAGCCATTGATATATCATTGAAGAATTTAGAGAGATCATGACCGCCATTGCAGTGAAACATTTAAAGTAATTTGGTCCACTAGGATGAAGATACTTCGAAGGAAAGACTCTGAGGAGAAATACTAATCATAGATATTGGTGGTCCTTAGGGACGAGGCCAAGGGGAAGGTGATTTCATGCTGGCATGGATGACGTCACCCCACCAATGCACAGAGGACATGTTTCAACACCTGGAGAGGCATGTAGAGTGCATCCTTGTGACATATATTTCATGTATAATACACATGGAGGTCCACTTTTCGAGAACTGGCGATGCCAGATGTAGTGGTCTTTGGCATAGAAAGGGAAAGGTAATGACATAAGGTGAGTGCCATGTATCTCGCTAGTGTGTTTTTGGGGTGATAAATGTCTCCCTAGGAGTGGCTCATTACCAAGGGTCGTACGAGAAGGGGGGAAGGGACCCATGTGCATTTTACCCAAATCCTTTCTATTACATCTTCAGTGAATATATCCTCATTGTGCATCACATAGTGCCTTTTAGACTGAGTTCGTAGGGAAGCATTGCGACAGAGGGGCTCTGAGGTTTTATCTAGACTGTTGATCCATCGAGATCAAAGTGGCTTTGAGATATAGATATAACCATCAATTTGACGGGAATCAAGGAGCTCCAAGATGAAATCTAGACCATTGATCTGCACAGGCCTGGGAAATCCAGCAGACGATATGGGACATTAATATTTAGTTGATGGCCTAAGGGGATGACATGGTATAATTATTTGGCATCTATATGTGAACTTTTATGGGAAATATGAAAGCCACATGTCAGGGGGATATAGGTCCATGTGTCACACAAAGGTGGCATCACTTGTCAAAAGGATTTATCATGACCAAGAGGCCTTGATGAAATCATAGTCATCTGATATGTCGAAGAAGGTCTGTTGGAGATAGAGGAAGGAATGTTCCTAAATACCCTGAGTTCAGAGCAGTGAAACTGCCTGAACCTTTCGAACACTAAATGGATGGTATCAAAAGGGAATATTCTTTGATGTCATATCTATCAAAGGTAAAAGATGATTGAACCAAGAGAAGGATTGAATCTTGAAAACTTTAGGCTTACGTGGATGGAAGTTCCATAGCAGTAAGTGAGGTGAGTGCCACATTCGTTTGATGTTGTATCCACGTCAGATGACATGATAGATGAGGTGCCATGTAGATGCCACATGGTAGTGATATAGATGTTTACCATGAAAACCTAAGGACTTTGGAAGGATATAACTTTCAATCTAGAGTTTAGATTGAATAAAATTACAATTGTTGGAAAGCTATGGACAAGAATAAAATGATGGCATGCTTGGAAAGAGGTATTAAGATAGTTTAGAAGAAGTGAAATTTTAATGCCCCATCCCCTAAAATATACTTAGGGGGTTGGGTGTGTTACAATTTCTTCTAGTGGATTTCCTTGGAGAATGATAGTTCCTTCTCCTGCTTCTTGACTACCTATAATTTCCATGATCATCCCTTTTTCTATGGGATATGGATGTTGACACTTGTCTAGCACTAGTTTCTTTCTTGGTGCAAGATTATTTGTTCAATTTCTTATGAAACATGTTCAAAATTTGAAGTGTTTATTCCTAAGTCTTCGTACTCCTTTCATTATCTACTATATAGCTTTGCACTTCCTTCTGCAGACTTCTCATAGTTATAGGCTCATGCCTATCTCTTCTTCCATTTGACTATGTCGCAACATTACCCATGATGACATGAATACCTATGATATCTTCCTCATGGATACAATATACATGATCATCATCCATAAATGTATGCCTTATACAAGAACCGAAGTTTATTTATTGTATATCTAATTTAGCAAAAAATGTGCATGTAATAATTATTGTTAGAACATGCACAACATAAAACATTTCATCAATTAGAATACATGTTATTCTTCCCATCAATTTATGAACAACACAATGGAACAAATCAAAATTTGATTCCTTGGATTAATTCTTCTCTGAAACAACTTTCCAACGACTATATTCAAGCCTTATTCTGAGGTCTGAACGAAAAGTTGCAACATTTACAAGCTGCAATTTCCACTCTTTTGTTGCTACAAAAATATCTTTTATAATTTTCTGATAATTTTTAGTGCCCAAATCAAAATTCAGGGTGGATATATATCTTATTATTCTCAATAAATTTCCAGTGACAATTTTTTTTCTCAAATCCAAGATCCAAGCTGAAAGTTATGGTCCGGAGAAGTTTTGGTTATTTTACCCAAATTAAACATGTATGCTACAAGTGACTTCTTTTTTTTCCTGCACATTTTGACACTCATATTCCAAATCTGGCTCCATGGTTGTCTTCTATGGTTCATAATATTTCCACAAATTTCTCCCGAGCTCCAAATGGACTTCTAAGTAGGGATTTATTCCCTATGTAAGTAAATTGGTGCCAAAATTTTACCCTTACTATTTCGGTTGTAAATTTCTCATACAAGTTATGTTTTGTGCCCAGAGTAGCTCATTAGATAACTCTATCTGAGTTCTTTTATTTGATCTATAGAGACAATTTTTACCTTGGTACACTTTGTTCTTTTGGTTTATGATTATCTACAAATTTCATTTAGGGCCTCAAAAACACCTCACAAGCTAATGAACTTCAAAAATTATAATTTGTTTCTAGAAAAAATCATATAAAAGTAATTGTTTCATTGTTATAACAGCCCTTTAAATATGAGCCATCGATCTCAAATTGGGTGAAATATGAACCATTAATCTAAATCTATCGACCATCAACCATAGGTGTTCTCCTTTGGGTGCACACAATAGCTTTCCCCAACCTTCTGACCTGATCGTCGGTCATTGACCCATTCCCTTGACAATCGATTCACAACACAATGCTAAACCAGTCAACCTGAGCATCGGTCTTCGACGATTTGCATTGGTGAATGAAAAATCCTCACCAGTTTGGTCAATGCCTAACAATCATCCATCGACCATCTATGTAGGCTAATGAAAACACTTCTTCACTTTGACCGGCCCGACCATCAACAATTGACCACTTCTAGGTTGGCGTGGCAACTGCTAACATGGCATGACACATGGCTGTTGATGTGTCATGAAATGTCATCTTTAAATGTCAACTTGTTTGATGTGGCATGACATGTGGATACTGACATGACATGGCACGTGGATGCTAACGTGGCATGACAGATCATCACCCTCTTTCCTTCATCGACCATCGATCGTTTCTCTTGGATGACCTGAACACCTCATCGAATCGGCTGATGCCTGACCATCGTCCCATTTTCCATTGATAATTTCTCTTACAAAATTGAAATACTTCATCGAATTCACCCAACACTCGACCATTGACAATTTATTTTGGTCGAATGAAAATTTTCACCAATTCGGCTGACTCGACCATCAACTATCGATTATTTCTCTTGATGAATTTCCATCCCTTAAGAAATTTTCAACCAATATCCAATTAATATGGTTCATCAATCTCTTATTCAAAAATGATCTCGGCCTTCAATCTTCTCTACTTCACAAATCCCTGAATTGAATCATGGTCGTTGATTAGCTCCAACCTCCCAATGGTCGAAAAAAAATCCCAGCCATCGATTTGATCTATTTTCCAAATGACCAAAAATGATTTCTAGGTGTCGATTTTCTCAATCTTCCTGTTGGATCATGTTTTCATTGATGCCAATGGTTTGATTATTTGGGAGATTGTTGGATCATATGTCATTGATGTAAATGGTTTGGTTTGATTGATGTCATTGATTGATGTCAAGTAATTGATTGATTGATGATTGATGAACAATGAATATGCATTGATG
>ML792199.1:815329-829966 GCA_009831015.1 Picea engelmannii
ATCAAGAAGGAATATTTAAATGATAAAGTATTGGAGAACTTTCTATTCATGGAAAGTGGTTAACCCTAAAATAAGGAAAATAGGTTAAGTGACCTAGAAATGGGTTAACTAACCTAAAAATGGGTCAAGTGACCTAGAAGATGAAAGTATAAATAAGAAGCTAGGATCTCTTGTAAAATGTACATTTGGTGAGAATCCTTGTGGATCAATGGAGAGCTTCTTGTGAATACCTTTTGGAGTATTGATGGAGAGCTTCTTGTGAGAGAATCTTATTGGTGTGGATCTCTTGAGCATGATTGAAGATCTATTCTGAAGAAGAGAGTGAGAGGAGGATCTCATGGATGCATCAAAGTTTCAGCAATGTCGGAGATCTTGACGGAAAAAGTCTTGGATTCACAGAAAACCCTATTTTATGATGCCCACGCGGGCTGTCTGTGTATAGGGTGCGTGTACACGTGGGCTGGCTGTGTATAGGGTGAGTGTACACACGGGCTGACTATGTACATGGAGCGTGGACTGAATAACCTCATGGAGACTTGTGTTTGAGCTAGTGCCAAGCTCTTGGATGATGAGGCAGGTTCCAGATCTGCATTCTATGGCCTCAGATCTATCACTAAGACACTAGTATGGTTACATTATTGTCTTGATAGATGCTATTGTTTGATATGTTGTGAATGCTTAGGGCATTCTTGGTATGGCTTCTATGATGTGGCTCCATTTGGTTGATTTGGTTGATGGAGTGAGCAACACTCTTGTGATTCAGTTGTGACATGATTGCTATGGTACACTAGTTGTTTATACATGATTGAGATAGCATTCATATTGATTTGTTGTGGAGCATGAGCAAGCTATTGGAGAGCTTGGATGTATTATGACTGGATGTGGGTTAGTTTGGATAGTGGAAGATAGAAGAGAAAGTGATTGCAGGTTGCAGAGGATCTGAGCATGTGAAGCAAAGAAAAACCCTAGGTGCTCAAGAGCATACACTTGTTACATTATACACTAGCCACGTTCACACGCAGGTTGTAGTGAGCCAGGGCGCGTTCACACACAGGCTGCACTACTGACAAGTCGCGTACCTGTTAACAGATTGATATATGTTGAGGATTGTTGCCTCATCTCATTTGGTGCTAGAATGTAAGTTGAGTCTTGCATATAGAGCTGGTTCTCTTGTAGAGTTGTACTCTATTCAGTTGTTGCTGATAAACCCCAAGGATTGAAGTCCGTAATAAAAAGAAAATTGTACATACATATTGTGTTCATTGTGGTGATGACTTGTTGATGATATATTGTTGATATATGTTGCTGATATGTACTCACATCTAACTGGTTATAAATGACAACAATGGGTAATGAATAAATGTTGAATGATAATTGATGAGTTTTTGTGCAAGAGGGAAGTTTTGGGAAAAAGAGCCCCACACTCATTCACCCGCCCTCTAAGTGTGGTAGGTGTGTCCAACACTTCCAAATGGACAAAGCCTTATATTTTTTTTAAATTTATCACAACGAATCTCGGTCATTGATCTTGAGATCAAAAGTGATCTCGACCATCGATTTTTTGAACTCTGCCCAATGCTACAGTGAGCATTAAAAATAAAATTTTTGACCTTCTAGGTCGAATTCATCTCTATAACTCTACAAATTTACGTCATTGAACCTCTATTAGATGGTCTTGAGTCATTCAAACTCAATTTGTTCTCACGAATTTGGTGATTTCTCTCTAATTTTCACCATTTTCCCCCAAATTCACATAAACTGAAATCTGCAATAGTGAATTATTCAATTTGCACTCATTCTTGGCCCATACAAGCTTGGTGTTTGAACCTGAGGGCTCTAATACCATAATGTAATGTCTCCCATCCCATCTAAGGTCCATTACGTGTGGAAAACTCACAAAAACGAAAAATTCTACTATCTAATTAATTTCATGTAGGTTCCAACTATGAATTACATACAAATTTAATTATTGTTTGTTACCATAAAATAGATGCATCTACAACATGCTAAAATAGAAATGAAATGCACCTAAATAAATCAACACAACAACATATAATCTTTCTCATACACAAATATCATGCACAACAATTAAACACATAAATAACACGATAATAAGATAAAATACTTGGTCCCCTTGGTGTAGAGTTTTCGGTGAGCTAGTGCATTGTTAAGGAACTTCGTAAGGGAAGTCACCGGTTTGAAATCTTTGGGGACACCTCAAATCCAACCAGGTTAAGGGCTGGTGTGTTCCAGGCCGAGTGCAATCCCTGGGTGATTTTGATGGCTTAGATGCCTTTAGGTCGTGGCATATCATCCATAGGCCAATCCCACAAGTCAGGGATATTTAGGAAACAAAAAAAAGTTAAAACACTTATCTTTTATAATCAATTATGCAACCATCTTCTTGGGACAAAATTCAACCCAACCAAAGACTTGTTGTTCCAAATATCAACAGAAATTCGCCCCCAAGTTGGGGCTAGCAATCCAAAAAAGATGGTGGCCTTTCACGATCGACTCAGAACTCATAAATCCCAAAACACACTAATATTATCCTATAACTATCCTGATTTTCCACCGAATCTCTTCCTCTCCACCTGCCAAACCCAAGGAATGTACCCTTTCACCGATCTCAATCCCTCGAGCATCCCATTCATTTATCGAGGTCTCTTTGGCACATGTAATCATGAATATCTTAGCTAGGAAACTCAGGGGAACTCACTGCCAGGAAAGCTACCAACACACACTTGTTGTTATAGTGCAACTCACACATGAGTTCACTCTTCAGGATAAACAACTTGGCTTTTCAGTCTTCATCTTTAATATGCTCCATAAACTCTCCATCATGCTCTATAATTTTCCGTCCATGGATGCTCCATCTTTCATCTCTCCTTTATGCTCTCTACTTGCTTCTCATGAAAAAACATTGACTATCTAAAACTATTGTAGTTCCCCATACAAATTTACTCTCTTTGGCTTATTTTCTTGACTCACACACTTCCCCAAGATGATTGTACTCAACCCCCATGCTCCCAATAACTATGGGACGTGACTTCTCACACCCACCCTCTTACATGCATTCAATGATTGACTTTGGGAACACTCAATTATAAATAGAGTTTAATACATAGTCATAATAAAATTTAGGAAATGTGGGTTGAATAAATAGACATGGGTAATCCCCCTTGGACTCCCTCTTATACATTCTCCTAAACCCTCCCCTCTCTTGTGGATTAATTCATCCCCCATATTTTTCCATGTCCCCTTAGCAACTGACATCACATTTTTATCATTTAAAATTTAGAAATACATTTCACATATACATTGCTTGGCCATAGCCACATATTATATCTACATCAAGCATTAATTAAACTGGGGATTATAGTGTGGACATTACAAACATAGGATATAAGGATTGTGTTAATGAATCATGATATCCATCATTTAAGTGATTACAAATTAAGTGTAAGGAAAAAGAATTTAATCTTAAATAAATAATGATATTTGAAAAGTAAATAACCATTCTTCTAGTAAAAAAAAATAGATAATAGTTTATTTTTAAAAAAATAAAAATTAAAGAAAATATATACACAATGAATTAAATTAACTAATATATATAAAAAAAAATTATGAAACAAAGGATGGTAGACTTAAAAATTGAAAAATAAAAATAAAAATTGAAAATTTTCAAGATGTTCATGCATCCTTCATTCCCATCCACCAAAAAGTCATTTTCATGAAAAATCTAAAATGGTTCAACATTATCGTAAGTGTCACGGCCCCACAGAACGCCCAAATGAATATCACAATAATTTGTCTCATGAGAGCGTGTGACACCATGATAGTTCTTGCTTGGTTGTTTGGCACACCAAGAATAGTCCGTCTGGACTATGCCTCTTCACCTAAAGCATACCCATACTATTTTATAGGCTACTAGCGAGTCACACTCCTTCTCTATTGAAACTCTTTATTACTTAGTCAATTTGTTAACATAGTTTAAACTTAGTATTATTTAAGAATTCATCCATGAACAAGAGATCACCAATGGAACAAACGAAAAAACAGGAGAAACATAGATATAGTGTGGGCAACATGAAACATGCCTAACACTCGACTAAGTCTTTGTTATAGAAGAAAAATTACAAAATGAGAATTATCGGTTTGATTTACAATAGGGTAAAGTCAAACGACTCACCTCACCTCACTAAGACACTCATGAACAGACCCGTCATTGCAAGACTCTCTTTTGCAACCATCTTCTCTACCACCTGCGGTGCACCTCACATGTGCCTCCAACCATAGTATTGTCATATCTTAGTTTCCACAGAATCTACCTCTTCATTTCCACAAACTTCACATATTTCATTTTTGTCTTCCACACATGCCTCCATAGACCTGCATTTCCATACTTAGGGAAAATATTCCCAAAATATTTTTTCCTTGTTCTATTCGTCGAACCCTCCTCCTCAAGGAAACACATGTCCTCCTAAAGTGGAGTGACTTGGATCCTTGAGGGATTTCATTCTCTTCATTTACCTCAGAATCACAGAGATCTCCTTGTCGCCAAGTCTTGCCAAACTTGTCTCTTTTGGTTGTATGCCCCTTTCTCTTATATAGACTCTAAGGAACACTTGTGTGAAACATCGTGTCTCTTCAATGTGTCACACCCATTCAAAAATCGCACAATCAACTAACTGTCACACCCATCCATGGACCTAGGGAACATATCCAAGCCTTGTGCACCCATCAACCATTCATTTCTTGGACTAACATGCCCCATCCTTGGGCACATGCCCCTTTCCTTGTGCGCTCTTCATGCCAATAATCGTGACTCTCTGTGAGTGTGTCAGTGGAGTCGTTCCACCACTTTTGTGCACCCATGTTGTCAAGGATAGATAGGTCCACTTCTTAGGCATGCTCCCAAGTCACCTCACCCTTTCCCAAATGCAACCCAAGTCTCCATCAATCGTTCTAAGGAAAGTAAGGTGTGTTCCCCCTTGCCACCGCAAGTCACCATCTTGTGCCAAAGGTGCTCCTACTCACACCCAAACATCTTCATTCATACAACCAATCACATCCTTCCTTGTTCTCTTTGTCCGTCTGTCACCCAATCTGCCCAAGGAGTGTGCACGTTCGGTGGGTTTCATGGGAGACCCTTACATCCTTCACTAATCCAAGTTGTTGTTGTCCCTGGAAACATATGTCAACATCCACAACATTTCTTCCCATATTTGTATCTCGTCACTGCTCAACAACTGTTGCATGTTTCACTTCAAAATTGGCCTAAGTTTTGAACTCTTGTGAACTTGTCATTGTGCCCATACTTCAACAAATTCTCCCATGTATCCGCACATTGACGTCTCCCATGCCTTGGATTACTTGGAAAACTAGTCCAATCGTCATTCCCAACTCATGAGAATGCACTTCCTCATGCCTCAACTTAGTATTTTATGTCACATCTTCATTACTCTGTCTAACTCCAAATACTAAGGTAAGAGTCCATCCTTGCCTCATCACTACTGCCATCATCTAATCTTTGTCAAGAAGATCCCCCACAATGTATATGTAATAAAACTAACCCCCTAAGTGCATTTTAAGGGTTGGGGTATTGAATTTTTTCCTTTCCTAAATCATCTCAAAGCCTCTTCTTGAGGCTACCCTCATCTTCGGCTCATCAAGATATTTCCAACGACTATATAACCATGCTCATAATTGAGCTCTGGACCAGAAGTTACAGTCTCTAAAAGTTTCCATACTTTCATTTATTGAGTTCATCTTTAGTGCCATGAGGAAACCACGTGGTTCTCGCCACTAGTGTCATCCAACATGGAACTAGCATGGCATTTTCACCTGACCCATATGAATCCCCCATTCACCAGTTTGGAGATTTTCCTCTTCTTCAAATTCCTCCTATCGAAGTTAGTATATTTCCTGCACCTGAACCACTATCACAGACTCTCTCCGACTACACACACTATGACAAATCTAACCTATATATTCAACATCCATGATTACTTCAAAGTTTCCAACTCGCATGAAAGTTAATGACCCTTCTCCTGCTCCAGCTACACTTATCTTATGTGGGTCCATCGAGGATTTATGACTGAGATTGATCTTGTTTGCCACTTGGTCACTACTGCCATTGTATACTTGTCTCCTAACGTGACATGTGGCTCAATATCCACTTAACACGTGGACACATTATAATGCGCCATGTCACCATAGAGTACAAAGGCTTGCTCGACCAGAGATTGATAGTTGTCCATTTCCTATAAACTGATTAAGTTACTTAATTAATACTTTCTTAAAATATTGCTCCTTGGTATTTATTTATTTAATCCTCGTGAGGGATAATTAGCCTCCACAAATTAATTACCCCACCCCGTAATTACATTTTTACTTAGCCTAAAATTTTGGCTACCATTCTTGAAATGATTATCTTACAATTTAATTAATTTTAATATAACATAGTTATATTATGTTCTAATATAATTAATTAAACTGTAATATACTTAGGTTTATTAAACTTTATTAACATAGAAATCAAAGAACCTATATCATGACTTCGCACCATAATTTTTTTTATTTTTTATTTTTGTGTGTGTGTGTAAGGAATTAAAAGGTGTTTAATATTATATATTATTTCAGGTAATTCAAACCCTTTCATGTGTAATATTATATATTTTATAACCTTATAATACTCTAAATATAATACTCTAAACTCTTTGGAGTCATTCTCCAAACTCTTCGGAGTTGTACTACAAACACTTCGGAGTCGTGCTCCAAACTCTTCAGAGTTGTACTATGAACACTTCAAAGTCGTGCTCCGAACTCTTCAAAGTTGTACTATGAACACTTCAAAGTCGTGCTCCGAACTCTTCATAGTCAACTCCGAAAAGGTTAACTTCTAAAAGGTTTTGGAATTCATTTTAAATTATTGTATGTATTAAATATTATATGAACTCAAGCCATCACCCCGAGGTATTTCCACTTGAAACACCTACACCCCTCTCATTTATTCGATAGCCAACTACAAATGAGTAAAGTTTAATATTAAAAAATATGTGTGGGACCCTTTTAACACTCACGCCATTTCTATGATAGCTTCACTCTTCATTCAAGCACTCCCTTCCATTTACTTTGAATGGTCAACCCCCATGCTCAACTATGAAAAGGGTTTGATTTAATATTTAAATTTTATAATTATTGCCACACTCACGCCATCTCTTTGACAACTTCTCTTTTCATTCGGATGCTCCCTTCCATTTAATCTGAATGGTCAACTACGAAAGATATTAATATGAATATTTAATGTTATAATGTGTACCAACTACATTGGTCTACGCACTCCAAACGTTTTCTCCTTTCTCTGTACTTCGATGGATTATTATTAGTATAAATTTAAATATTTATATGTTGAGAGAAAGAAGGGAAAGTATATTTCCCAGGCCTTTAATAAACAAAAATAATGTTTACCAAAATTTCCCAAGAGTATTGAGCGGCCTGTGCAAGGCGTACTTATTACAACTAGGGAAATATTAGCATAATTTAAACTTTTTCACAGAAGGGAAAGATTTCAAGTTTTCCCTTACTCACACACCAAGCATAAATTTCCGGTTGTAGTATAATAGTTTCCATCCTTATTATTAAGTGTTAGAACATTTAAAAGGTGAGTTTGGGAATTTGCCAGTAGTTACCAAGATTTACCATTCGTTAAACTTTGTCCATAAAACATAGAATTGCAAATTATTTGTTTAAATTATTTTCCAGAATAACATATTTCTTGGAAATAAAATCCTTCATGGTAAAACTATTTTTTTAACATAATTTATTAATCTTCTATTTACATGCATCTCTTTGCTATTTTCACGGAATAATTACTATTCCTAAATCTTTCCCCTTTGGACATCAAATTTACTGTGTAATTCTTGGTAATATTTCCACTTTTTACCAAATGCTAATGAAGCTTAATTAATCACAATGCATTAAATTCTAAATTTCATTTGTTTCAAATTTAAAGCTTAAATTTGCATTTCTCATTCTTTTCTTATTATTTATTTTTAAAATACTTTTATTCTCTTTAATGTTTGTCTTATTTTCTTAATTCTAAGCAGGGAGTCTGAACTTCCTTCAAGTTCCAACTCTAGTAGTTTTTTCATACTAACAGAGAGGCCAAAGCCAATTGTCTGACCTTCAAGTTTCTAACAAAAATTGCATTTTCTTAATTACCAAGTTGCTCTATGAGGATTTTAGTGGATTGACTTTACTAATAGTTGGGTATTTGTTCATATGAATTACTATAGGTGACCAACCAACACTCTGTTCCTAATTTGAGTAATAACCCATTATTAACAGCTTCCCATTCCAAACATAGACATGAAAAAAAACCAACAACATAATATGTTTTCCAAATTTTATTTCACATTTCCCATCCAGCCAGACAATCAGAGTGACAATTTCATCATTTGAAAAGGATAATAAATTATGCAATTATCTAAGATAGGAATTCCATAGTATAAAATAAACTAGTCATAAAAATACAAGACACATAAGACACTTATCTAAAACATAGAAATAGCTAGAAATTGTTGAAGGGTGTGCCATTTTCCACCCAACCATAGGCACAACTGCTCTTCGTGTATTCCAAATTTTTCCACCCCCTAGACAGAGTATGATACCATGAGAGAGAGTTCTTCTTTTTCTCAAAAAACAGCAAGAGATGAAGGTTACTCTCCTCCTCCCACAAGAACCTAGGAGTCCAGTCTTTTATCCACCAAGCAAGGGGGCTTGTTGTGATTGCTCACTCAATCACTCAATTTCTCTATAGCCTCGTTTATCATATTGATTAGAAAATGCTTCCCAATAGTTTATGTACCTAGAGTAGTTTATTTTCTCAAGTCTCTTTAGAACTAGAGAGTTTCCCATGCTCTTCTTCTTAAGATATGGTCTCCAAACCCATTTGTGTGTCTCCTCTTTATTCTTCCCACGATTTTCCTCTTTTTCTTACCTTCTACAACAATATTTAGTGGGTCCATTTCCCAATTTGTGGGTCATATCAGGAAGTTTCCATATGGAGTATTATGTCCATCTCCTCATTAATTCTTGAGGAAAACTTCCCAACTACCAGTTTAACTGGTAATTAAATTCATTAGGACATAGGATGCTCTAGGTTTGGGCATGTTAAATCTAGTAGAGTACTAGTCTGGTAGGGGTCATCTCAACCATTACTGGTTCCCCTTACTATCCCCTCTTAGGAATAATAATCTACATTGACAACACCTTCAACAATTGTTCAACAAATTCCATTTTTATTTAATAGCAGAAGCATTTACATTACCCTCTCAACAAAGGTTCATCATTTTCAAAATCCACACATAACAGACATGTCCATAGTACTTTAGTAATAAAATAATTATATTTACAAGTTGGGGGAAAACATGGGTGTTTCAATCCCCTCCCCATTAAACGAACACCATCCTAAGTGTTCTACCTATCACTATGATCTTTATGTACAACATTGAACAAAAATGGGTATGCATGTTTCATGGCATCCTCCATTTCCCATGTAGCTTCATCTGAACCAAATTGTTTCCATTGCACCTTGACCTGTGTAGTGGTTATGTTCCTTAGTGGGATTTCTTTCCTGTCTAATATGAATTGTGTCTCTAGCAGGAATTCTCCCTCTGGTTCCACCTAGATCATAGACCAGTCAATGATATGATTAGAATCATGTGCATATTTCATCAGTAATGAAACATGGAAAGCATTATGGGCTGTCAATGTGGAAGGAAGTGCTAGTCTGTAGGCTACATGTCCCACTCTATCCAAAATTTCAAAGGGCCCACAAAACCAAGGTGTCGACTTGGCACAAGTTCCCATCCTCAAGGAACATCTTCTGGGTCTAATTCATAGATACACATGATCTCCTACTTTGAACTCTCTAGGAGTCCTATTTTGGTTTTTATAGCTCTTATGTCTATCATGAGCTATTTTCAGATTTTGTTTTATCTCAATTACGTGTTGTTCCATCTCCTTGAGCATGTCTTGCCACGTGTTATTATGTTCATTGGGTTATCTCAATTGATTGGAATATTACATTTTCTACCATAGAGAGCCTCAAAAGGACTCATCTTCAATGACTCCTAATGACCATTATTCTAGGAAAATTCTATCAGTGGTAGGTATTATTTCCATTTCTTGGGTTGATGCATCATACACATCCTTAATATGTCCTATAATACTTGGTTTACCCCCTCTGTCTTCCCATCAGTTTGAGGGTGATAGGTTGTACTAAATAACAATTTAATCCCAAAACCAACAAACAAAGACTTCCAAAAATTTGATGTAAATTTTGTATCTATGTCTAATACGATTTCCTTAGGTATACTGTGTAGCATAAATATTCTTTCATGAAAATATTGGCAATATCTATTTCCTTGCAGGTTGATTTTACAAGGATAAAGTGAGCAACCTTGCTCAGTTTATCCACAACCACCATAATGGAATAATTTTGTTTTGTTGTTTTAGGCAATCCAATGATAAAATCTATGGATATGGTTTCCCATTTACATTTGGGATTTTGTAGGGGTTGCAACAACCTTTTTGGGTTCATGTGCTCGACTTTGACCTACTAAAATTCTAAATATTTAGCTAAGTAATTAGCTATGTCATTTTTCATTCCTAGCCAATAATACAATTTCTTAATGGTTGTGATCATTTTTTGATAACCAAGATGACCAGTATATGGTATTTTATGTAGTTCATCCATGATGAACCTCTTCAAGTTGTCACAATTTTGGATACATAACCAATCTTTGCAGGTTAACAAACCATCATCCAATAGTTGATAGCCCCCATACTTTAGCTCTGTAGGCTCTTTCTCTAGATGTTCCTTTATAGTTTTAAAAAACTCATATGTTTCTTATGTACATTTAACCCTTTCTTTGATGTATGATTCATAGGTGCCTATAGCTGTCAAGTGAATCAATTTCATGCTTCTACCGAGGGCATCAACCACTATATTTTATTTTCCCTTAATGTGTTTGATTTCAAAATCAAATTCACTAAGGAGAGCCATCTACCTAGATTTCCAAGAATTGAGTTTGGGTTGGTCAAACAAATATCTCAGTCCACTATGGTTTGCATAAGTATAAATTTGTTTCCTAGGAGGTGATGACTCCACATTTTCAAAGCATGTACTATGGCATCCAATTCCAAGTCATGTGTCACATAATTGATTTCATGTTCATTCAATTTTCTAGATTTGTAGCAAATCACATGCCCTTCTTGAATGAGGACTGCTCTGAGTCCTTCCTTGTAGGAATTCATACACACGAGGAATTCCTTGTTTGGGTTTTCAATTTCCAGCACAGGTGCATTGGTTAAGAGATGTTTCAGCTGCTGAAAACTCTATTCATACTCTGTTGTCCAAACAAACTTGACTCCCTTTTTCTGTAGGGAGGTGATTGAATAACTAATCTTGGAAAACCCCTTTATGAACGTTCTATAATATCTTGTTAGGCCCATAAAGGATCTAATATCAACTACATATTTTGGTGTAGGCCAATCCATAATGGATTTTATCTTGTCAAGATCAACTACTACTCCTTCTTCAGTGATGTCATGGCCTAAGTAATGGACTTGTTTTTGGAAAAAGTCACACTTACTAAAATTTACATAGAGCTTGTGCTCTATGAGCACTTGAAGCAATAACTTGAGGTGCTCTTCATTCTCTTCCCTATTCTTAGAATAGATTAGGATTTCATCTACGGAAACCAACACAAATCTTTTCAAGAACTTGTTGAACACAATATTCATCAAGCACATGAAGGTGGTTGGTGTATTGGTAAGCCCAAATGGCACTACCAAAAATTCATAATCCCCATATATTTTCCTAAAGGTTGTTTTTTGGATGTATTCATCCTTAACCTAGACCTGCTGGTATCCATACCTCAAGTCAATCTTGGAGAAAATTGTAGCACCCCTTAACTGATCAAACAAGTCATCAATTCTTGGTAAGGGATACTTATTCTTAATTGCCATCTTGTTGATTTTTCTGTAGTCTATGCAAAACCTGAGTGTGCCATCCTTCTTCTTCACAAATAAGGTTGTTTCTCCCAAATGAGATACACTGGGCCATATGTAACATTTTTCCAACATCTCCTTCATCTGTAGTTTAAGCTCAACTGGATCTAATGTACTCATTTTATAGGGTGCTCTAGACATTGGCACTACTCCGGGTACAAGTTCTATTGAGAAATAAATATCTCTTCTAGGAGGTAGACCTAGTACCTCTTATGGAAACACATTTTTATACTCTCTCAAGATAGGATGGTCGTCTAGGCTTAGTTTATTTTCCTCAACAAATTTCAGTACTTGTATTGCATACAAAGGACACCATTTTCTACAATACTTATTCACTTGAAGGGATGAAATTTGTCTCATTGAAACATGTTTTTGAATTCCTTGTAGGGTCCTTTTCTTCCCTTCCTGATCTTCACACTCTAATGTTTTATTATAACAATCCAACTTGGCTTTATGGGTAGCCAACCAACCCATGCAAATAAACATGTCATAAGATCCTAAGGGGAGTATGTTTAGGCTTTCTTGGGTAGACAACCCATTCATAATGTATTGGCATGCTAGTATGACCTCTCTTACCTTTCTTTTTGTTCTAGTGGATAGTTGTACCAACCATGATTTAGCATGTTTTACTTGTTGCAATTTACATTTCCCAATAGTTTTAGGGGGAACATAACTCAAATTAGAACCGAGTTCAATTAAAATGGAAACAATATGGTTGGAAATCATACCTTCCATCTCCACCACTAAATCTTGGTGGTCATCTTGTCTATTATCCAGGGATGTATAAATTTGTGGCATGCTCCTAGCCACATCATTGACTGTGGTAGCTTCCTGGATGTTGTAGACACTCCTATTGTCCTATTTTCTAAGTGGCCAATCCATTAACAAATGTTCTTCTCCACATCCCCAACATTTCAAGGGTTCTCTTGGCTGATCCAAAGGGTTTATTTCCACTTTGAGATGGGGATTTTTTTGAGACACACTCTTAGTAGGAAGGATCACCTAACAATATTTCTTCTGGACTACACCTCTTCACCTAGATCATACCCATACTCAGTTCTAGGCTACCAACAAGTCACACTCCTTCTCTAGTGCAACTCTTGCTTACTTAGTCATTTTTTTAACGCAGTTTAACACTTAGTCTTATTTAAAGATTCATCCATGAACAAAATATCATCAATGGAACAAACAAAACAACAAGAGAAACATAGATATAATGCAGGTGGAACGAACTTTTCTCAACACCTGACTAAGTATTTGTTATAGAAGAACAATTACAATATGAGTACTACCAGCTCGGTTTACAACGTGGTAGAGTCAAATGACTCGCCTCACCTCACCAAGACACTCATGAAAATACCCATCACTAAAAGACTTTATGTCGCAAATTTCTTCATTTCCACTTGCAGTGCACCTCAGACATGCCTCCAACCATAGTCTTGTCGTCTCTTCGTTTCCACAAACTTCATAGATTTCGATTTTGTCTCCAACACATGAATCCACGGACTTGTGTTTCCATACTTAGCCAAAATATTCCCAAGATAATTTTGCCTTGTTCTGTTTTTCGAACCCTCCTCCTGAATGCAACACAAGTCCTCCCAAAGTGGAGCGACTTGGATCTTTGAGGGAGCTCCTTCTCTTCATTTTCCTTATAATCACAGAGCTCTCCTTACCTCCAAGTCTTGAAAGCTTATCTCTTTTGGTTGTTTTCCCCTTGCTCTTATATGGACTCCAAGGGACACTTGTGGGAAACGTCGTGTCTCTTTGGTGTGTCACGCCCTTTGCGAATCGCACACTCAACTGACCATCACACCAATTCGTGGACCCATGGCATCCATCCAAGCCTTGTGCCCCCATCAACTGTTCTATCAACCCAAGTCTCCATCTATCATTCTAAGGAAAGTAAGTTGTGTGAACCCTTGATGCAAAATGTCACCATCGTGTGCCCAAGGTGTTCCTTCCCACACCCAAACATCTTTGTTCATCCAAACGATCATTTCCTTCCTTGTTACCTTCATCCATACGTCACTGAATTTTCCCAAGGAGCATGCACGCTCGATGGGTATTGTGGGAGACCCCTACATTAAGTATATTGTTATATTCATTTACAAATTGAACACTTATTACTTGTACGTATAAGTCCTCTCCAAAAGATAAAAGAGGGGTTTTCTATGAGCCATTTATGTTTATTTTAGTTTATAAGATATTTTAAATATGATTTTATATATTTATTTAACATAAAATAATATATTTTGTGTTTAGACTTGTAAGTGGATTGACAAAGTTATTTCCTTCTCGTTTTTGGAATTTTGGGATGTCTCATGTTGAAATCCAAGCACTAGCAAATAGATTCAAATGCGCTAACTAAGGTTTTAGCAAGGTGGTTGGGCTCAATCGTAACAGGAGGTCCTTGAAGTCTACAAATCATTCATGAATGTCTAGAGGAATTAGACCAAAGCAATTGTGAAGGTAAAATAGAAAAGAAGAAGAAGAAAAATAAAAAAGAAGTAAAACAATCCATTCTACAATGTGAAAAATGAGGATTTGATTTCTCTT
>ML792199.1:830016-845652 GCA_009831015.1 Picea engelmannii
AGATTACACTTTTTAAATGCATATTACACTTATATAATTAAAACTAAAAAATTAAATAAAATACATTTCATTTATTTTTTCTTTTTAAAAAAAATCTTCAACTCTTTTTTTTTTTTCATTTTTAACTTTTGTATCATCTTTTAAAAAAAATGACAATAACTAATTATAATTGAAAAAATCATTACCAACATAAATGTAATGTTTTCTTTTGTTTGTTAGTTTGTATGTGACTAGCCAACCATAACATCACCAAGGAAATTGAATCTTCCCCAACTATGAAAAAATTCAACATAATTAATATTAAAATACTTTATCTCTACAACATAACTACTCATCGTTAACTTTTTAAAAACTCTTTAAAACAAATATTTACACGCTTAAACTATATCTATCTCAATTTTTTAAATTAAACTCAAATAATTCACTTTTTATACCATCCTTTTCTAAGTTTCACACCACTCATTTGGTTCAGTTTCACATCACTCATTATGTAAATGTAAAAATCTGTCACTTTGACAACAATGTTAATGACATGGATAACTATCTTTCCAATCCTTTGTGATTCAATTAAATTCAAATTATTCACTTTTTATGCTAATTTTTTTTTTTTGTTAAGATTCACATACTCATTGTGTAAAAATCTCTCACTTTGGAACAATATTTATGACATAGATAACTATCTATCCAATCCTTAGGGGTTCATAATTTAACAGTTTCCTTATATACATAATAATTTTGTTATATTATTTCATAAAAAAATCACAATAACAAAATGGATACATTAATAATATTTCTTATATATAAGATTTTTAAATATTATATTATTTATTGTATATAAATTATGTATTTATAATTTTGGGGGGGTTTATTTTAAGAAAAAATTTAATTTTAATTATTCATTTTATTATTATAATTAATCATATTTTTTAATTTTATATTAATAATTAAATTTTTTGATTTTTAATTATTATTAAAAATAATAAATTTTGTTAAAAATATAATATTTTATTTACAAATAAAACTAACACCACTGCTAAATCGCTACTGGTGAATGCCGAAAGGCTTATTATTTCCTTTGGCTTTATTATTTAAGTTTTTGTCTTAGATTCGAAGAATAGTTAGCAAATTGATGTATTTGGAGACTTAAAGGGATAATATTCTACAACAACGGGATGATATTGGAGCGTTAAAATTTAAGAAGAAGACATAAAGTTAACCAGACCATTAAGATTGAACATCTATTTTGGTACTCACCCTTTGTTTACTAGTAGAGTCCAGTATTCCGCTCGATCCAAATGCAAAATTAACACCATTAATGAAATTTGCCTCTAGCTCTAGATATGGGGGTGGGGAGAGCATCCCAACCTCAAGTTATCAGCTGTACAGGAAAAACCCAGACATAACCATAACAATAACAATCACAATCTGGGAAACCCACATAACCATAACAATAACAATCTGGAAAACCCAAACAAGAAAAACATACAATAACAATCTGAATATCTCAAATAACACTCACCGTACCTATGAAATCGATGGCAGTTCGACCATTAGTGAAACGACTAGTGGGGAAATGAAAGAAGGTCTACCCGTAAGGTGGAAAGTTTGCCTTAGTCGTGGTGTTGGGAATGAAATTATTGTTACCAACATCCAGTAGAGAATCCCAAAAACGAAGATGGTGCCTGAATAATGGTCAACCATTGTGAATGCATTTGTTTAAAAAAATAAAAGAACCTCACGCATAGGAAACTAATTGCCGAAATTTTATAGATGTTACCTCGCCGGGCTTTGATACCCTCTTCCCAGTGTCATATCTTGTTCTATCAATTTTACTCCGAACTCATTGAAACGGAGAATGCATGGGAGGGTCGTGCCATAAGAAGCTAATTTTTATTTATGCTTAGGAGGTGGGAAAAATGTGCGACGGTTCAGATAATGTATAGGCAGGTCGTGGCATCAGACGGAGAATGTGTGGGCAGGTCGCAGGTCGTGGCATCAGGGGAGCTGGGAAAAACATGCTTAGGAGGTGAAACGATTCAGAGAATGCATGGGCAGGTCGTGGCATCAGAGGAGCTGGGAAAAACGTGCCAGATCGTGGGCATGAGACAGTTCAAACTCCATAAACCAATGCGTATCCCAACATGAAAAGTATGCAGTGTTTTTTAATGATATAGACATGGTTCGTATAGATATCAATTATTTGTAATCACTTAAAAGTGATAATTATATATCCTTACAGTAATTTTATAATGTGATTAGGTAAATGTAAAAAAATAAACATGTTAAAGGATGCTTTAAAAAATGCAAGGAAGTAATGAACAATAAATCTGAGTCGTTGTTTTTGGAGGACGACTAAAAATATGCCAACATCTTTAATGGGCTAAAATTTAAGATTAAAAATTCATTAGTTATGCCGATTATCAATAGATGTACACCTTTCAACTTAAATATTAAAATCATAATTTTAAACAAAAATATTTAAATAAATAATTAACTATAATATAATTAAATATATAAATAGATGATTAACTATAATATAATTAAATATATAAATAGATGATTAACTATAATATAATTAAATTAAATATAAGAAAGTTTAATCATAAATATTATCAGCCAAAGTTAATCATTCATTGGCTATAAAATGGCATCGAATATATATAAATTTCATTATGAGAACTCCCACTTAGCTAGAGTCGCATTAAGCAAGACTGCAGAACAGACAATGTACAGTCCACAGCTATCATACCGCCAGTTCAGTTTTCCATATTCCAGTGAATATTGATGGATTCCATACTTTAAATTGAGGCCTATTAGCCATTTCAGCCAAACTGGGCATTGCAAAGCACTGTATATCCATCTACCAAAAGCTTTTATTCCCATAACTCCTGCTATTGCGCTACAGACGCAAAGTATTTCTAAAACAATGATTGCACAAATCCTAAGAGTAATTTTCCTATAATTGCTTCCCCTAAAACCATGCATTCTTCTGATTTGCAAAGAAAAATTCAAATCAAATGCCTATCAATATCACAACAATCCTAGACAATTAATACCATTGTCAACATTGGCACTATAATTAAGGAAGCAAACTTGTATTTTTCGTCTGCATCGCATTCTCCATAACCATTCTTGTAATTTTCCAGGGTAGAACAAGCGTTGGTTCTGCCTTCTCTGATTAAGGCTCCTCTGAATTCTTCATCGGCAGGCTGGAAAAGTTTCCTCAGCTTATTTGTCCACTCATCATGGTAGGCTTAACGCACTGGAATGCAGATGAAAGTACTCACTTTATGGATGGATTGAAGATCAAGTATTTCACAGACTGCAGTAGGAGATTCCACCTCTGACTCACCCTCTCTCAATCTACCCTTCTCCACATGCAACAGCCCCTGTTTGCAGCCATGGCAGCCATTTCTCAGGAAGCGCAGAGACGAGAGTAGGCTCAGAGAATCAGACAGTCTTTTCACTGTTCCAGGCATCTGACGAGCAAGCATCCTTGTGATATCTTCCACTGTATTAAATATGATGCATCGACATCTACCCTCCTGATTTTCTG
The DNA here is from genome assembly GCA_009831015.1 of Picea engelmannii. Classification (NCBI taxonomy): domain Eukaryota; kingdom Viridiplantae; phylum Streptophyta; class Pinopsida; order Pinales; family Pinaceae; genus Picea; species Picea engelmannii. The sequence goes on from ML792199.1 coordinate 833,573, forward strand.
TGTATGTATCTGTGCACATCTCTACAGTTATTGCTTCCGATTCTAAAGGGAGGCACTGCAGAAAGATGGAGTCCACATCATAAAGATTGGACATATACCTCATGAATTTACTCATAGAAGTAGTGGGCATGGGCATCTGAATGAAAACATTACTACAGAACATTCCCGTAGTTCTTCCGTACTCGTGGTCGGTACTTTCAACCCCTTTATGTCCCTCAATTTCTCACTTTTTGCGTTGGCCAGTAGCGTTTTGTTCCAAAAGTTATACCAATACTCACCTCCTTAAATAAAATAAATATCAAGAAAACTGCTAAATTGGCTATGCGTGTGAATTTCAGGGCTGGAAAATTAGCAGAACCTGTTAAAGCTTCACTTACCTGTCCAAATGCAAGACCACATAGCCCTCCCAAGCAGCAAACTAACAAGTTCAGAACATATCGGCTTTCCCTCAATAAATCCATTGTTAAATAAAATCCAAACCGAGGGAGGAAGTAGTTTTCCCAAACTGTATAGACCAAAACACTCTTAGTACTCAACTCTAACTTATTGTTCCTGCATTCTTCGATACAGTTCGCTTTTATAGTAATCTGTAAAGTGGGAGTGGCAGACCAAGAAGAGACCGGTTTTATAGACAAGCTTTGTTTTATTGGAAATAGCAATAGTGGTGGATGTTGTCGTCTTCCAGCCAAGACTGTTCAGGGCAGTCCAGTGGCCTATTAAACTCGATTTGTGGAGACTTCCACGAAGGAAGATCTCAATATAATTATGAAAGGAAATTTTAGTGTAGGTTGTACTGCTATTTGGTTCCAGCTTGCACTAAAAAAATGTACTAGTGTAGGTTCAGCATGCACAAAATGTCAATGTGTGCACATGCTATACATAACAGCTAGTTGCACGAAACGCTGAAATAATTAGGATAGAAACAAAGATTCCATGCAACACCATCAAAATGGATTATGTAAGTGGGAGTGGCAAACCAAGAAGAGACCAATGTCTTATCAGCTAGCTTTGTTTTATTGGCAATATCAATGAGTGCACATGCTACCAAACCATAGGCTTTGCTGCTTTGTCATTTCGACAAAATGCCACCCTCGTGTCCGACCATGGTACCACTAGGGAATTCTTTAGAGACTTAGAGAAATTCAAAGTGTGAAGGCCACTCTCCTTCACAACAACCACTGATCTAGAATCCTTACACCCACCAAGCTCAGGGCCTCCATGAGGTTTATCAGATGTCTTTCCAGCTAGATTTCCTCTGCACAAGGGAGTCTCTTCACGGCTACATCGTCCCTCAACACCCTCCCCTTCCCTTCCAGTGTTGGTTTCTTTCCTGCAAGCATCAAGCCTGCGGCCCTCTCAACTCAGGTCAGATTTGGTTTTCACACCATCCACACAACACTTTCCTTCTATGGATCTGATCTATATGCTCTTGCACGTGCTCTACTTCTATTGCATCCACTCTCCTCCCGCAAGTGCACATCCTTTGCATGTCGGTTCGTTCTAAAATAAGAACTCTCTTCTTCTGCATGCACTCATGCATTCTCTTTCTTCTCGCCCAATACTTCCCTTTTTTTTTGTCAAAAGTACTCAGGAAAATCCAAGAAACGAGGTGGTGGTACTCTATCCATCCAACTCTCTATACCTGTATTCATTAGGGGTGGTTGGTTGTTCAACTACCAACCCCCTCTGATTAACTTATTTGCTTCAACTGTAGGCTAGAGGAATTATGGTTATTTCCTCCACATCATTCATTAAGGTGGTTTGGGGTCTATTTTACATGAATCCCCTTTCTTTTCCTTCTCATTAATATCTCTTGTGGTATCATAGTTGGTCCTCAAGGCTTCACCCATCAGTCAACTAGTTGGATTTTATATTACACCTTTACATCGTTTAGAGGCCATAGCATGGAAATGTTATCTCCATGGTGACAAAGCCATTACTAATCATAATTAATCAAAATTAATTTAGGGGATTAAAAATGGGGTGTTACATTCCCCTCCCCCTTAATAGGAACACTGTCCTTGATGTTCTTTGCATCTCAACAACACCTGCCATGCCTTCATATTTCAACCACTCGAGCAATGTATTCTTCTCCTTGGTCTGGTCCTCTCCTAGACTCTTGGCATTTTAGCAATATGCCTATAGAAATTTCAAATAACATGAATGTTAAACACAATTTTATGCATAAAAATTTCATTGTTGTTCATAATTCATGAAGAAATATACATATCATCACAATACTTATCTGTGTAATTCATGGATCTGCATCCATATGGATGTCACATTTACTTAGCTCATTGTTCTCTCAGAGACAACCAATACACTCATGATCCCAACTAGCATGTAATATGAATACTTCAAGACTCATCTTCCTTGCAGTCACTCACCCTCCAGGCCCAGGCATACCCTTCTATGTTACATAGTCCAATCAATACACTCATGATCCCAACTAGCATGTAATATGAATCATTTAGGTCTCCTTTTCCTTCCAGTCACTCACTCTCCAGGCCCAGGAATCCCCTTCTTTGTTACACAGTCCCTCGGGTGATCCATCATTGCTCAAGGCTTCCTCACACATGAATATTATAGAGACTTATAGACTTTTACAACCAAGGCATCCCTCTGGCTTGATCTAATATAGCATAGCTCATCTCAACAACGATCAAGGCATATCATGGGGTTCAATGTCACAACAATGGCCTTTTCCATGCTTTCTAGCTCAACAACCATCATCTATTCCTTCAAGATAGATTTTTCATCTCACTTGTATCACATGCATATAGTAATCCATGAGACACTATCGTCAATTTCAATCAAAATTATTTCAAATCTATTACCCACAGATTTCCAATTTCACTTATCCATTTTCATATATGTTCCATATAGGAACACAGATCCCACAAGTATGAGACTTCATTCTCATAGTAGTTTGGCTCTTTTACAATCAACGAGCATTAGTCTTCCTTATGGACTTATATTTCTGCCATATCCAATACCATTATTCTCACAAATCTCAACCTCCACATAACCAACCAGATTGTTAGTTCCTCATGCACATTACATTTTCATTGTACATTTATAGTGGTTTACAAACAATTCTTAAAATTGTGCATACTAATAATTGCATCACTTTATTCACTAATCATATGAAATTGAATGATAACATAATTCCCTATACATATGTTATTTCATCATATCAATCTTTTTAGAATGCAGTCAAGCATCTCATGCAATTTATTAATGTGCCAATAATCTAGGCCCACATTCACATAATGCAACCTTGCATTGATTCCAGATTATCACATTTTATGTTAGGCACTTATCCATCGTGAGTTGGAACTTAGCCAACCTCTCACCACATGCATTCTTTATCAACATTCATTATTACAACAAAAGTATGTTTCCTTCCCTAAGCTAATCATGATCTCAAATCAACACACATGAAACTTATTTTTTCACATGAATGCATTCAAGCATTATTTATTTACTAGTAATGAGGGTGCCAATATTCATGGCCACACAATTCCTCTCTTTGTCATTTTCACAACTATGTTGGAATACTGGAAGGTCCTCCTTCCATAATGGGAAGTCCAATACCTTCTCTCTTCCATAAAACATGCATTTCCTCGATGCATGTAACCAATGTGTTACTTATGAGAAATTATATTCATAATCGTTCACGATCAATCAATGTATTCATTCATGCCTTCTTCGCATTCTTCTTCTTCTAAGTCTATCTGACATGATGAGCATCTTTCTTCTCGTTGTATCCATGCATCTTCTTTAATATGCTCTAGCTCTATGATGTTATGAGATCCCTTGGAATAGAGATTATGTAGCTTATCCCAAAGTTATTTGGTTCATGAACATTGTCCCACTCTATCTTTTATCGGATCAGGTAATCCTTCCAGGATGAAATCCATTGCTATTTTTTTTTTACTTCTCAATTCCTTCTTGGTTGCAGTCTTTGGTTTCTTTGAGGCAGTGTATCATGTAACAACTGATTGCCAAGCGTCAAATCCCTGTGCCTGTAAAAATGTTTTCATTCTTGTGCTCCATATCTCATATTTCTAACCATTCTAACCATCAAACATTGGTGTTCCATTCTTAGTGCACTCCATGATATACCTTCTAGTGGTTAGACTGATTCTTGAAGGACTTGCTCTGATACCAATTGTTGGAATATTCACCAATACAGAGAGGGGGAGTGAATCAATATTGATAAATTTTTACCAGTTTCAATAACAACATTAACTGATCAATTATTCCATTCACTTATGATTGCATTTAACATATCATAAATGTATAACCATAAGCAATGCATCACACCATAACCACAGACACATAGTACACCATTATTTTACGTGGAAACCCAAATGGGAGAAAACCACAAAATTCTTTCTTATATATCAAATATTACATTAATAGATAGCACCAACTGGAAGGAGCCTCCAGCCCCCTATTTACAGGCTCCAACCTAAGGGAATATAAAACTCGATGAATACTCCAGCTACAACTCGAAGGCGGCTTCAACCCCCTAGTTTAAAATCTCCAACCTAAAGGAAGCTCCAACTCCCTGTATTCTCCAGCTACAACTGGAATGAGGCTCCAACCCCCTAGTTTACGAGATCCAAACTGAAGTAATATTCAACTCCCTATATTCTCTGGATCCAATTGGAAGGAGGCTATGACCCCCTAATTTATAGGCTCCAACATGAAGGAACCTCCAACTCCCTGTATTCTTCGGCTCCAACTTAAAGGAGGCTATAACCCCCTTTCCTTTCCACGTTCTTTTGCCCTGAAATATAAGTGTAGACTCAACCTGTCACTACCACTGACATTGTCACTACCACTACCATAGATACATCAACCTGTCACTATCACATAAACATGTCATTGTCATTGTCACATCAACATGTTACTGTGAATGTCAAATCAACCTATCACTGTCATTGTCACATCAACATGTCATTATCACTGTCAATGTCACTATCACATCAACCTCTCATTATCATTGTCACTATATGTTTCATTATCATTGTCATTGTCTTTGTCACTGTCACTAACACTATCACTGTCTCTGTCTATGTCACTAATATCGATACCTCATCATCAACATAATTATCAACACGACCAAATCATACACCAAGACCATCACAAGATGTGCAACAAACCATGTGTGTCATACCATAACAAACATGTGCCATATCCATAAACCATGTGTCGAGATATGCATCAAACCTTTGTCATAACATCCATCAACCATGTACCAGAACATGTACCATCACATCCATCAACCATGTACCAAACTATTCCATAAACCATGTACCAAATCATCAATGGTATTCAACTAACCATATATCTCAAGCATGTGCCAAGATCATGTACCAAAATGTGTGCATAAACCATGTACCATAAGATGTGCCTCAACGATATACCATATCACTCATGATATGTCTCAATCATTCCATACACCATGTATCATAAAATATGCCAAAATAAAGTACCATAACATCAATGATGTACCTCAAGCAAGTACCAACATCACCAAGACATGCCTCAAGTATGTACCATAACATCACCAAACATAACCCTCAAAACATGCATATAGACATACCTTTAACCCTATAATAGACTTGACTACACCATCATAATGTGATCATACTTCATCAACATGGAACAAGCATTTTATCTCAATTTTCCCTCAGCCTTGCTGGTCAGAGACCAGTCAACTGGCGAGGCCTTGCGGGACAAGTTTAGTACAACCCACGGGGGTGCCTTGTGGGAAACTTGTAATCTGACCCACATGGGTAAGGTAAATTAGGGTTTCTCATAAAACCCTTTGCACACCTGCAATCCTGAAACTTCTCCTTCACACTCCTTTGTTGCCTCAGATTTGTTGTCTAAGATTCACCAATAGATCACTTTCTCACTTAAAATACATTCAATGAACGTGTGTGTACAAATGAGAGGTTCCTTGGGGTGTATTTATAATTTTTCCAAGTAACTATTTTCTTGAGTTTAGGGCCAACCTGTAATATCTTGTTGTAACCAATTTTCCCTTTAATTAATGACTTGTAACTTCTTGTTTCAACTATTTAGGGGATTTTTAACAATTCTTCAGGGCTTTCAACTTCATGAGCACATAACTCCTCAATCGTTAGGAACTTCATGGCACACAACCTACTGTTGGAAACAACACGACGAGGACTACCCATCTGTGAGTGTATTACACGCATTTACGCTATCATTCATCCTATTTTTCTTCAAAAAACTTTGGGCTTCATGACCACACCTCTGGGCTTCCGGAATTTTCCAAGGGTTGACATCAATGATAACCAACTTAAGAACTCAAACTTACCCAAAAATGGTTTCAAAGCTTCATTCATAACTCTCATGAATGTGTTGATCACATTGGTTTGTCCAAATGGAATATACTTTTCAAGGGAGGTAAACCTGGTTGTAAATCATCTCCAACAATATCCTTAAACTCATTCAACAAATGTTGAATTTTCAGTGGTGCGGGACTCATTTTTTCAATCTCCAAAACTTATCTTAGTAATAAGGCCAAACAAAAATGATTCATTTTCTATTGTCTCAAGAATTCCTTAGTTGAACATAACATAATGTGACTACTATTGCAAATATTTATATTGTCCTTTTCCTTGCTATAATTACCACTCAACTCATTATCCACCATTGGATCCAATCTATATCACTTTCCATCCTTTAAAAATTCATAAGTATTATTCCTCTCGTTATGGAATTTTTTTTTGTCAAAGAGCCATGCTCTTCCAAATAGTATGTGACAAATATCCATCTCTATGATGTCACACAATACCTTCTCACTAAACTTTCCAATCTAAAAACTCAACAAGAATTGCTCAGTCACAATCAACTATTGTCCTCTTTTCAACCATGAGGCCTTGTACGGATTTGGAAGTGTAATGTTTTTCAACTTCAATTTCTCCATTACTTCTATGGATACTAATTTGTTTTTACTTCCTCCATATATGAAAATATGGCAACACTTATCCTATATTTTTCATTTAGTTTTGAACATTATCTTTCTTTGTTCAGGCTCTTCTGCCACCTTCGTCTCGGGATTGAGTAATACTCTTCTAAACATCAAGTTTTCTCCTTTCTATTGTTGAAGTACTTGTACATTCCCACTAGCAACTGTTGTATCATCTACTTGGGTAACTTTTTTCCTATCCTCATTTCCTTTCACTGTGTTCTTCATCTCCATACATTCTGATGCTTTGTGACCCTCTACTCCACATCTGTAACATGTAATCACATACTTACCTCGACCAAAACCTCTTCCTCTACCAACGATTCTTCCTCCTCTTGTATTCTGACTGCTAGTCACTTAATCCTCCTTTTCATTGTCTTTAGTAGCAATTGCTATGCCCCTACCTCTAGTTCCTTTTCCCCAAAACTTCTATCATAATATCCTGTCAACATTTTATTCCACCTTCAAAGCAACTTGATAAGATTCATATACATTACGAAAGTAATGCATACACATCTCATCTTGAATCTAATACTCCAACCCATTCACGTATCTTTCCACTCTTCGATACTCTAGATCATTTATCCCCGACGTAAGGGATAGTTTGAAAAACTCCTCTATATATTCACGAACATATGTCTATTTCTACCTTAATTTTTTCACATGGTTGCAAACATTTTGCTGGTAATCGACATGTAGGAATTTCTCCTTGTTTTTTCTCACCATCTTCCTCCAGGTTCTAATCTTTACCTATCAGTTATCCACTCTATCTTTCTATAGCATATACCATCAAAGTGTAGCATGACCCCTTAACTTAGTCATGACAAATTGAACCCTATTGGAATCCTGAACATTTTCATACTCAAAATATATTTTAAGCTTTCTTATCTAATCAATGAGAGTCTAGGCTTTCAAACTACCATCGTAGCATGAAACTTCCACCTTGCACTACCTCTATCTTTCAAAAAATATATTAAATGTACTATTGGGTCTACTTCCTCAACATTTCTCTCTTCTTCAGGCTCATCTTTAGACTATGAACCTATTTAAGCATCTCCATACCTTCTTGTTTCTAGTTCTTCAATCCTCCTTCATAATTCCTCGAGTTCTTTATTCCTTGCACCTCCTTGTTTTGTTTGTGCTCTTCACCATGGAATCCTTATGAGTTTTCTTGCAACCCTCACTCAGACCAACATTCACAGGACTTACCTTCGGTCACCATTCTCTCACAACTCAAGAACTAAACTAGCTCTGATACCACTTGACGCAGTCACCCTAGCTTCTACACTCAATCCCTATAAAAACTAGGCATCTTCCCATAGAGTACACAACTAATATCATACTAATATCTAACATAAATTAACAGTTAAAGAATGTCATGAAGAATTTACTACTACGTGAAAAGAAAATAAGAAACAAAAACTATTGGACAGGAACAAGAATGTCTTTATTAATCAAAAAATAATTCATTTACAGACTTATTACATCTCAAATGAATCTAGAACAATTATCTCCTATGTTTCTGACCCTTTTGTTGTCTTTTCTCTTTTTTGTTTCTTCCTATGCAAATTTGAAGTCAAATTTTGTTGAACTCTTCCTCTAATCCAAGTTGAACCCTCATGCATTGTTTTCTTTCTCCATTTATCTTTTTGTTTCTTGATAGCTGAAACGTTCAATTTATTTAACTTTCCCAACCATTTCTTGCTTTTCCTTTTGGGTAGTTTCACGGTTCACCTTCTCAAAACCGTTTTCCAAATGGCGAGTTGATGAGATTTAAATGATTGTGGCACCTTAAATTATTAATTTTCCCACACTTATTCATCTTGACACTTGTCATGAGCCTCTTACAATACACATGGAGTCAAAAATGCATAATTTGTAGCCTTTTAAATACGTGATCTGGGTGTTGCAACAATGTGTTGCAACAACTATTACAACATGTGTTGCAGTAATTGTTATAACATGTGTTGCAGTAATTGTTTCAACATGTGTTGCAGTAATTGTTTCAACATGTGTTGCAACAACTGTTACATCATGTGGTTGCAGCAATTGTTACAACATGTGTTGCAAAATTGTTTCAGCACAACATAAACATGTTACAACAATAGGAATATGGCACTTATTCCTTCCTATGATTTATTATCTTAAACTTGAAATCTTTTTGGGTTGATGTGGATTTCTTGAGGCCAAATATGCTCATGCATCACAGACTAAGTAACAAACCCACTAACTCATCATTGATCCTATAACACAATAAAACATTAATATTGACTAAGCATAATAGTAACTAATAACCAATAACTCAACACTAACTAATAACCCATAACTATTGAACCACCTACCACTAACTACACCTAACCCTTGAATAATAACTAATCGATCTCCTTAATCCTCATCCCATTAACCACTAACTACACCTAACCCTTGAATAATAACTAATCGATCTCCTTAATCCTCATCCCATTAACCACTAACCACTAACCACTAACACATAAATAATCAATAACCTACTTACCTCAAAGTTGATAACCCCTTACCCTACTTGACCTCTAACCCCTAATTAATCCAGAACTCCCTACACCCTAACTCACTAATAATGTTTGATACTATGCCATAATTGATCACTATCATATAACCCACCAATCCATATCCCCTAACTCTTAACCCTTAACTACTTACCCTTATATCTTAACTACTTACCCTTATCCCAACAAAACCTTTATCAACTAAAGCATTGATCCCTAACCTCTATCTCACAAACTCACGACTAGACATTAACCCAAATAATAAATGAAGAGAATGAAGTAGATTAAACATTTTTTTAAGAATTTTTTTCCTAGAACATCGCTTTTGGAAATAATATTATCTACTTGTTTTTAAGGGCTTTATTCGAAGGAAAAAATTTGTCCCTTATACCAAGAGATGTTTTTAGATAGTCACAACTTGTCACCTTCAATGATAGTTATATTTTGGTAATAATCATTTCCTTCCCATCGTCAATACCTCACCTTCACTAATAGTTGTGTTTTGGTGATAATCATTTCATTCTCATCATCAATACCTTTATAAAAAATTGCATTAACATGAGATTTCTTGGAATGTTGTTGATTTAGTTTCTAGTACTATCATAGGTGACTTACAAACAATGTTTTTAATTGTTGGAGATTAGAAAAACATACATCATAGATTCTATATGGACTTATCTTGAAATGGAAAAAAAAATCAACTTGAAGAATATGAAAACATGCAAGTTTTGTTAATAAATTGATGGTTAAAATCAGGCAAGGAAATTATGTTTAATGCTCATCACCAATATTATTATAGGTGATGAGCTTGGAAAGGATTTTACCTATACTTTTATTGGTGATTATAACCTTTCACCAATTGTAGGCATGATCATTTCCAATAACCTTATTTGGTGTAGAGTTCTTGAACTTTACCTAGAGAAAATGCTTGATCACACTTGGATATCATAGTATTGTTAAGTTTTAGTAGCATGGGACTTTCTTGTCAACCCCAAATGTCATGCTCCAACAACAATTGACATGTGCTTGGGGAAAACATACTTTTCACACCATTGATCATTAGATATTGGAAGACATGTAAAAGCTACTAGGTAAATATAGATATGTCACTTCAGTCCTCCCAAAATAATTCCACTCTCCTATCGGAAGGCGTCATGTGGAGGGCTCATAGTATAAAAGAGTTTGTTGCTTTACCATTAAGGAATGGAAAATGGTCTTCACCATGGACACAAACAGTAAGAAGGAAGAGTGGCATATGACCCATTTCAACACCATGTTGACCAATGGGTAGGTGCCATTGAGGCATTTTGAAGGCCCAATAAAAACAAAATGCTCTTCTCATAGGTGAATTATATGAAACCAAGATGATCATGATAGTTACGATGCATGCATAATTGATTCTTAATGTCGTTGGTTTTTCTTGTGGGGAATAAATACAAGAAAAGATATATTAGTAGGGGTCTATTAGACAGTTAGTAGTGTTGATATTATGGTAGCTTCGAGAGGTATGAACCTCTATTGTGACCTTTGACAAGATTAGAATGTTCCGGAAGGAAGCAAAGAAATGAAGGAAACCCTAGACAAGATGGCGATTGCAGAAATATAATTAATATGAATTAATTAGTACCCAGAAGGAGAAGTCGGCCCAGGGAAGCCTGCCAGAATTACTATAAATACAGGGTGCCAATCTCTCATTATTCACACTTCTCAGAATTGCAGAGAGCAGTTTATGCGCACTGCAGTCCAACAGTTTTGTGCGCAAGTCCTGGGTAAGGTACTGCACCAATTTTTGGGTGAGACTATCTGTTCAGCTTGGTTACTTCTTGCTTGGTGCATTAGCCTCTCTTGGCTATTGGATTGCTACCAGGATTCTTTTCTCTGTCAAGGTCAAGGTGCTCGAAGGGTGGCTTCGGCCTATGGTTGGGTGACAAGGGTATTGTCAATGGTAAAACGAGCACAATCTTTTATATTCTAACAGGTTATGGGCCCACGCCTCCTTCATTTGGTCTAAACGCTGGAAGGAAGCATAGCCGCTAGGATATTGAGCTCGCTGAGGAACTGTCGCTAGGGTTACTAGCAGAAGCAGTTGCATAAACCCTAATATCAGATCTGACACCTTGTGATGGAGCATCTCACTCAAAAAGAAGATATTCAGATGCGCCCTAACTCAACGCACCTTTTGGCTCTCTCAAAAGACAGAAATGATGAAGTTGAAGTTTTGGATAAAGGCATGACCAGTTACCAGTCAACCGAAGACATGAGTGAAACGATCAGTCTTTTACACTACTCGGCACTTACTAGAACGATTGAAGATGACATGTGGATAATCGGTAGTGGAGATTCTAGGCACATGATGGGAGATCAAGCCAGGCTCTCAAATCTAAATGAAAAGAAGATCTTGTACAAGGTAGAGCTTGGAGACAAAACCACTTACCCCGTGGAAGGATTTGGACAAGCCTCCATCAAAATGAAAACAGGTAACTATGTTCACTTAAGCAATGTTTTATATGTACCTGGTTTAGAAAAGAATCTTGTATCGA
>ML792199.1:872718-885850 GCA_009831015.1 Picea engelmannii
TTCATGTAGTACTTCAATGCCTAAACTATGATGTACAATTCCTTATCTTATTTGGGTATATTATGATTGCACCAACAAAAGTTTCAAGTGTTATGTTATCCAATTCCTTCATTGTATCAAAGGTTCCGCCATTATGTATCATGTGAAATTTGCTTTGATTTCAAATGAAATTTCAAGTTTCATTAGATTTAATATTGATGCATTACAATTCTTTCAAGTCAAATCTTCAGTTACTTGGTTTTCAATTGCAATTAATTGAAAGGTTATACTTGCCTTTTCTAATGTGCATTGAAGAGACACTTCATTCCTAAATAATTTGCTAACCCCATGAATTACCTTGGTTCAATTAAATTATCTGGGATCAACCAATTCACAACGAATTTTATATTTCTTACGTCAATACACAATTCACATCCTCTAACTACAAAATCCATACACAACAATATTATTTTTCCAAGCTCATATTTTTTCATGTTGGCTTGCAATTAATTGTGTTGAAGGGTTAAAAATATCATCTCCAAATGTTTCAAATGATCTTACCAAATCTTGCTAAAAGTCAAAATATCATCCAAGGAGGCTACAATAAACAAGTTCTAGAAATGGTCTTAATATATCATCCATAAATCTTATAAGTGTTGTCATAGTATTGTGTAATATAAATTGCATAATGACTCACTCATGCAATCCATGTGTTCTTTTGAAAGTAATATTCCAAATTATTCTTTATGTATATTGTCATATTGGTATCCTTACTTCTAATCCAACTTCATGATAACACATGCTTACAATATTTGGTTGATTAGTGCCTTGATTATTTGTAGGGGATATATATATTACAATATATTACAATATTACAATATTACAATATTACAATGTAATAGTACTGCCATGTTACAATGTAATATGGCATTACCATATTACATTGTAATATGGCATACAATATGGTATACCATATTTCATGTAAAAAAAAATTTTAAAACCTAAAGTCATCGTCGCAATATCGACGCAAGTTCATCGGAAAAATTTTACTATTTTACCACAACCGTCTCTATAGCGATAAAACTTCATCGCAATTTGCCACGAATATTCGTCGCATTTACAACATGTGCGTCGTAAATTTGGTTTTGAGATATTGCACTCGTCGATATTACCATGGATTTTCATCGCAATTTGCGACGGACTTTCATCGCACATTCAACAGTTGCATCGTAAGTTATTGTCTTGGCATAACTTTTCGTCCCAATTGCGACGAAATTGAGTTGTAATTGCCACATTTCTCCGTTGTTATTGTGACGATAGTTCGTCGTAATTGTGACGATGCATAGGGTTAACCGATATTGAAGGTGGTGACACGTGGAGAGCTAATTTCATTGATGTTTCCATGCACACTTGGATCGTGGATATAGTGATGAAATTATTCCGACGAAAAAAAATATCGGCTTTCGTGGAAATTGCGACGGATAAGTGTGGCAATATCAACGAAAAATCGTCACAAATTTGCTCATATGTACTAGTGGCTAGTCTATAGGCTACATGTCCCACTCTATCCAAAATTTCAAAGGGCCCACAAAATCGAGGTGTCGACTTGGCACAAGTTCCCATTCTCAAGGAACATCTTCTGGGTCTAATTCATAGATACACATAATCTCCTACTTTGAACTCTCTAGGAGTCCTATTTTGGTTTTTATAGCTCTTATGTCTATTGTGAGATATTTTCAGATTTTGTTTTATCTCAATTACGTCTTGTTCCATCTCCTTGAGCATGTCTGGCCCAAGTGTTATTATGTTCACTGGGTTATCCCAACTGATTGGAATATTACATTTTCTACCATAGAGAGCCTCAAAAGGACTCATCTTCAATGACTCCTAATAACCATTATTGTAGGAAAATTCTATCAGTGGTAGGTATTCTTTCCATTTCTTGGGTTGATGCATCATACACATCCTTAATATGTCCTATAATACTTGGTTTACCCTCTCTGTCTTCCCATCAGTTTGAGGGTGATAGGTTGTACTAAATAACAATTTAGTCCCAAAACCAGCAAACAAAGACTTCCAAAAATTTGATGTAAATTTTGTATCTATGTCTAATACGATTTCCTTAGGTATACCATGTAGCTTAAATATTTCTTTCATGAAAATATTGGCAATATCTATTTCCTTGCAGGTTGATTTTACAGGGATAAAGTGAGCAACCTTGCTCAGTTTATCCACAACCACCATAATGGCATCATTTTGTTTGGTTGTTTTAGGTAATCCAGTGATAAAATCTATGGATATGGTTTCCCATTTACATTCGAGATTTTGTAGGGGTTGCAACAACCTTTTTGGGTTCATGTGCTCGACTTTGACCTACTGAAATTCTAAATATTTAGCTAAGTAATTAGCTATGTCATTTTTCATTCCTAGCCAATAATACAATTTCTTAATGGTTGTGATCATTTTTTGATAACCAAGATGACCAGTATATGGTATTTTATGTAGTTCATCCATGATGAACCTCTTCAAGTTGTCACAATTTTGGATACATAACCAATATTTGCAGGTTAAAAAACCATCATCCAATAGTTGATAGCCCCCATACTTTAGCTCTGTAGGTTCTTTCTCTAGATGTTCCTTTACAGTTTTAAAAAACTCATATGTTTCTTGTGTACCTTTAACCCTTTATTTGATGTATGATTCACAGGTTCCTGTAGCTGTCAAGTGAATCAATTTCATGCTTCTACCGAGGGCATCAACCACTATATTTTATTTTCCCCTAATGTGTTTGATTTCAAAATCAAATTCACTAAGGAGAGCCATCCACCTAGATTTCCAGTAATTGATTTTGGGTTGGTCAAACAAATATCTCAGTCCACTATCGTTTGCATAAGTATAAATTTGTTTCCTAGGAGGTGATGACTCCACATTTTCAAAGCATGTACTATGGCATCCAATTCCAAGTCATGTGTCACATAATTGATTTCATGTTCATTCAATTTTTTGGATTTGTAGCAAATCACATGCCCTTCTTGAATGAGGACTCCTTTGATTCCTTCCTTGTAGGAATTCTTACACACGAGGAATTCCTTGTTTGGGTTTTCAATTTTCAACACAAGTGCATTGGTTAAGAGATGTTTCAACTACTGAAAACTCTATTCATACTCTGTTGTCCAAACAAACTTGACTCCCTTTTTCTGTAGGGAGGTGATTGGATAGCCAATCTTGGAAAACCTCTTTATGAACCTTCTATAATATCTTGCTAGGCCCATAAAGGATCTAATATCAACTACATATTTTGGTGTAGGCCAATCCATGATGGCTTTTATCTTGTCAGGATCAACTACTACTCCTTCCTTAGTGATGACATGGCCTAAGTAATGGACTTGTTTTTGGAAAAAGTCACACTTACTAAAATTTAAATAGAGCTTGTGCTCTATGAGCACTTGAAGCAATAACTTGAGGTGCTCTTCATTCTGTTCCCTATTCTTAGAATAGATTAGGATTTCATCTGCGAAAACAAACACAAATCTTTTCAAGAAATTGTTGAGCACAATATTCATCAAGCACATGAAGGTGGTTGGTGTATTGGTAAGCCCAAATGGCACTACCAAAAATTCATAATCCCCATATATTTTCCTAAAGGTTGTTTTTTGGATGTATTCATCCTTAACCTAGACTTGGTGGTATCCATACCTCAAGTCAATCTTGGAGAAAATTGTAGCACCCCTTAACTGGTCAAACAAGTCATCAATTCTTGGTAAGGGATACTTATTCTTAATTGTCATCGTGTTGATTTTTCTGTAGTCTATGCAAAACCTGAGTGTGCCATACTTCTTCTTCACAAATAAGGTTGTTTCTCCCAATTGAGACACACTGGTCCATATGTAACCTTTTTCCAACATCTCCTTCATCTGTAGTTTGAGCTCAACTAGCTCTGATGTACTCATTCTATAGGGTTCTATAGACATTGGCACCGCTCCGGGTATAAGTTCTATTGAGAAATAAATATCTCTTCTAGGAGGTAGACCTAGTACCTCTTATGGAAACACATTTTTATACTCTCTCAAGATAGGATGGTCATCTAGGCTTGATTTATTTTCCTCAACAAAGTTTAGTACTTGTATTGCATACAAAGGACATCATTTTCTACAATACTTATTCACTTGAAGGGATGAAATTTGTCTCATTGAAACATGCTTTTGAATTCCTTGTAGGGTCATTTTCTTCCCTTCCTGATCTTCACACTCTAATGTTTTATTATAACAATCCAACTTGGCTTTATGGGTAGCCAACCAACCCATGCAAATAAACATGTCATAAGATCCTAAGGGGAGTATGTTTAGGCTTGCTTGGGTAGAAAACCCATTCATAATGAATTGGCATGCTAGTATGACCTCTCTTACCTTTCTTTTTGTTCCAATGGATAGTTGTACCAACCATGATTTAGCATGTTTTACTTGTTTCAATTTACATTTACCAATAGTTTGAGGGGGAACATAACTCAAATTAGAACCGAGTTCAATTAAAATGGAAACAATATGGTTGGAAATCATACCTTCCATCTCCACCACTAAATCTTGGTGGTTAGATTGTCTATTATCCAAGGATATATAAATTTGTGGCATGCTCCTAGCCACATCATTGACTGTGGTAGCTTCCTGGATGTTGTAGACACTCCTATTGTCCTATTTTCTATGTGGGCAATCCATTAACAAACGTTCTTCTCCACATCCCCAACATTTCAAGGGTTCTCTATTTGTATTATCAACCTTTCTTGTGGCTGATCCAAAGGGTTTATTTCCACTTTGAGATGGGAATTTTTTTGAGACACACTCTTAGTAGGAAGGATCATCTTAAAAATTTTACCATGATTCTTAAATATTGAGGATTTAAACTCTTTCTTCTTGAATCCCAATTTACTTTTTCTCTTCCAATCCTTATGAGGTTATGGCTTGTTCTTGAATTGATCATAGCAGTACCTTTCCTTATGAATAGTATCTTCTAAAGTCTTAGGTTCATCAAACTCAATTTTGTCTTGGAAGGACTGACACAACCCACTAATAAATTGTTGCATATTCGCCTTTTCATCGTTTATGTAGGGAACATACCTCATCAACTCAAGAAATTTGTTGATATATTCATCTATGGAGACTTTTCCTAACTTGAGTTCATAGAAATCCTTAGTCTTTTCATCATAATACCTTTCAAATAGGTACTTCTTCTTAAAGTATTTCTCAAATTGTTTCCATGACATCTCCTTCTCATGAATTCCTTTCACATTTCTAAGGTCCTCCCACCAGATAGAGACCATTCCATTGGAGTTGAATATGTCTATTTGAGACTTCAAGTTTCCAGAGTAGTCATGAACTCTAAAGTAATTCTCTAATCCAAGTAGTCAAACTTTTGCTTCTTCCCTCTTTTTAATTTCTCCGTCAAAAGTGGGTGGTTTGGATTTATTAAACTCTTCAGGGTCAAGGCTCTTGGAATGTTTCCTCCTCTGAGAATATGAACTAGTATCACTACTAGAAAGTTCTCTGGATCTATTAGCTTCCTCACTTGAGGATTCTCTAGATGAATCCTTGACGTTATAATGCCTCTTGGCTCCATGTTGGGACTTTTTTGAGGTGCTTCTTCTCGTGTTGATATTTTCAGGGCCATTTTTTTGTATCTCAGGTGGACTCTGGGTTTTCTTGGATTGATGTTTGTCTACATTACTAGCTATTGGCCCATATTGAAGTTGTCTTCATATGTCTTACTGGATTTGCAACAAAACTACATTTATTTCAATTTGATTTTCTTGTTATGTTATAAGCCTCTCATTGTCTGCTTTAAAGCTTTGGAATTATTCTATGAGGCTTCTTACAGTTTCAACCAAATCCGAAGGGGTTTTCACCACTCTCCTTTCATTAGATTCTTCTTCTCTATTATGGGAGATTTCTCCCACATCATGATGTGTCACCGTTCTTTATGTTGTAGTTTTCCTTGATGTCCACTGAATATTTAAGTGTTGATAACCAAATTTTATGTTAGTTAGTTATCCACTAATTTATGAACAACACATGTAATTTTGTAAGGTAAGATTAGATTCATCATTAACATATAACAACAACATACATTTCAGATTTAAAGATTTAAAAACAACATAATTTCTCATCCCTCTTTTTAGTAATAAAAATTAAATAATCTCTTATGGATAGGGTAGGGTAGGGTGCCCTCCCATTTAGAATTTCTCGAATAAAATTAATTCAACTCTTTCATGATCCTAAGTAGGTCAAGTGTTGTTTCCTGCTCTGATATCATTATGTAACATACCCAACCCCCTAAGTACCCTTTAAGGGTTGGGATATTAAATTGTTTTCTTTCCTGAATCATCTCTAAGCCTCTTCTAGAGGCTACCCTCATCTTTTTCTCATCAAGTGTTTTCCAACAACTATAACCATGTTCAAAACTGAGCTCTGAATCAACAGTTATAGTCTCCCAAAGTTTCCATACTTTCATTTATTGATTTCATCTTTAGTGTCATGAGGAAACCATGAGGTTTCCATCGCTAGTGTCATCCGAAATGGCACTGATGTGGCATTCACCAGCTGACCCATCTTTCTTTCTCGTTCATTGGTTCAAATATTTACCTCTTCTTCGGAGTCCTCCCATCGGAGTTACTAGATTTTCTACACATAAACCACTCTAATAGACTCTCTTCGACTACACACACTCCGACGGATCTAACCTATAGATTCAACAACCCTGATTACTTCTGAGTCATCTACGCACACTACAATTAACGACCCTTCTCCTACTCTAGATACACTTAACTTATGTGGGTCCATCGAGGATCTACAACTGAGATTGATATCACTTACCACCTTGGTCACTGCTACCATTGTGTACCTATCTCCTAACATGACATGTGGCTCAATATCCCCTTGACACATGGACACATTACAATGTGCCACATCACCATAGAGTACAAAGGCTCGCTTGACCATAGATTGATAGTTGTCCATTTCCTATAAACTAATTAAGTTAATTAATCAATACTTTCTTAAAATACCACTCCTCGATATTTATTTATTTAATCCTCATTAGGGATAATTAGCCTCCACAAATTAATTACTCGACCCTGTAATTACTTTTTTACTTAGCCTAAAATTCTGGCTACTATTCTTGAAATAATTATCTTATAATTTAATTAATTATATTATAACATAGTTATATTATATTATAATATAATTAATTAAACTGTAATATACTTAGGTTTATTAACCTTGATTAACATAGAAATTAAAGAACTTGGCTTATGACTTTGCACTGTAATCTTCGTGTGTGTGTGTATGTGTGTGTGTGTGTATAGGGAAATGAAATGAATTAAAAGGTGTTTAATATCATTTATTATTTCAGGTAATTCAAACCTCTTAATGTGAAATATTGTATATTTTATAACCTTATAATACTCTAGATATCATACTCAGAACTCCTTAGATTCATGTTTCTAACTCTTCGAAGTTGTACTTCGAACTCTAAACTCTTCATATTCAACTCCGAAAAGGTTAACTCCTAAAAGGTTTTGGAATTTGCATTAAACTATTATATCAACTCAAGCCATCACCCCGAGGTCTTCGCACTTGAAACCCATGCACCCCTCTCGTTTATCTGATAGCCAATTACAAACAAGTAAAGTTTAATATTATAAAATATGTGTGGGACCCTTTTAACAGTCACACCATCGCTCAAATAGTTTCGCTCTTCATTCAAACACTCCATTCCATTTACTATGAATGGTCAACCCCCATGGTCAACTCCAAAAAGGGTTTGATTTAATATTTAAATTTTATAATTATTGCCACACTCATGCCATCACTCTGACAATTTTTCTCTTCATTCGAATACTCTCTTCCATTTACTCTCAATGGTTAACTCTGAAAGATATTAATATGAATATTTAATATTATAATGTGTACAAACTCCATTGGTCATCACACTCAAAACGTTTTCTCCTTTCTCTGTACTCCGACAGATTATTATTAATATAAATTTAAATATTTATATGTTGATGGAAAGAAGGGAAAGTATATTTCTCAGGCCTTCAATAAATAGAAATAATGTTTACCAAAATTTCCCAGGAGTATTCAACGGTCTGTGCAAGGCGTACTTCTTAAAACTAGGGAAATCTTAGCACAATTTAAACATTTGTACATAAGGGAAATATTTCTAGTTTTCCCTTACTCACACACCAGGCCGGAATTTCTAGTTGTAGTATAATAGTTTTCATCCTTATTATTCAAGCGTTAGAATAATAAATTTCTAGTTGTAGTATAATAGTTTTCATCCTTATTATTCAAGCATTAGAATATGAAATAATAAATTTGGGAATCTACTAGTAGTTACCAGGATTTAACATTCGTTCAAGTTAGTCGAGAAAGCATAGAATTGAACATTACATTTATAAATTTATGCAAATTATCTGTTTAAAGTATTTTCCAAAATAATACATTTCTTGGAAATAGAATCCTTCATGGTAAAACTTTTTACCATAATTTATTAATATCCTATTTGCATGCATCTCTTTGCTATTTTCAGGGAATATTTACTATTGCTAAATCTTTCCCATTTGGACATCAAATTTACTGTGTAATTCCTTGTAAGATTTCCTCTTTTTACCAAATTCTTATAAATCTTAATTAATTGCAATGCATTAAATTCTAAATTTCATTTGTTTTAAATTTAAAGCTTAAATTTGCATTTCTTATACTCTTCTTATTATTTTGTTTTAAAATAGTTTGCTTCTCTTTAATGTTTGGCTTCTTCTCTTAATGCCAAGAAGGGAGTCTGAAATTCCTTCAAGTTCTAAGTCTAGTAGATTTTCCAGACTAACAGAGAGGCCAAAGCCAGTTGTCTGACCTTCAGGTTTTTAACAAGAATTGCATTTTCTTAATTACCAAGCTGCTTTATGATGATTTTAGTGGCTTGGATTTACTAATAGTTGGGTATTTGTTCATATGGATTACTACAGGTGATCAACCAATACTCTATTCCTAATTTCAATAATAACCCATTATTAACATCTTCCCATTCCAAATAAAGACATGAAAAAACAACAACAACAAAATATGTTTTCCAAACTTTATTTTATATTTCCCATCCAATCAGAAAACTAGAGTGACAATTCCATCATTTGAACAAGACAATAAATTATGAAATTATCTAACACAGCAAGTCCATTGTATAAAATAAACTACTCATGAAAATACAAGACACAGAAGACACTTATTTGAAATTTAGAAATAAATGGAAATTGTTGAAGGGTGTGCCATTTTCCACCCAACTATAGGAACAACTTCTCTTATTGTATTCCATAGCTGGCCACCCCCTTTCCATAGTATGATTCCATGAGAAAGAGAGAGAGTTATTCTTTTTCTCAGCAAACAACAAGGGATAAAGGTTATTCTCCTTCTCCAACAGGAACCTGGCAGTCCAACCTTCTATCCAAAAAGAAAGGAGGATTGTTGTGATTGCTCACTCAATCACTCAATTTATCTATGGCCCTATTTATCATCTTGATTAGAAAACATTGCCCAACATTTTCCATACCCATACAAATTTATTTTCTCATTTCTATTCAAAACTAGAGATCTACACATGCTCTTCTTCTTCAGATATGGTCCCCAAACTCATTCATGTGTCTCCTATTTCTTCTTACCACATTTTCCCTCTTTTTCTTTCCTTCTCTAGCAAGATTTTGTGTGTTCATTTCCCAATTCATGGGTCAGATCGAGAAGTTTCCAAATGGGGTACTTTTCCCATCTCCTCATTGATTCTTGAGAAAGAATTCCCAACTACCAGCTTAACTGGTAATTAAATTACCAGGATAGAGGAATTTTCTGGGTCTGGGCATGTTACATCCAACATAGTACTAGTCTAGCAAGGGTAATCTCAACCATTACTAGTTCCCTCACCATCCCCTCTCGAGCATCATAATCTGCATTGGCAACACCTTCAACAATTGTTCAACATTTTCCATTTTTATTTAATAGTAGAATCATTTACATTACCTTCTCAACAAAGGTTCATCATTTTCCAAAATCCATACATAACAGACATGCCCATAGTACTTTAGTAATAAAAAAATTATATTTACAAGCTGGGGAAAACATGGGTGTTATAGTCTAAGTGGTGTATTTTGATCCTACTAGTGCGTCCGTACTCTTGACCCCCTTGTCATGTTGTTTCTCTTACCCAAGTAATGAATTAGTTGAATGGCCAGTCCAACCGTCACATTCCATGAGTTTGCACACCCTCATGAAAAAACTGGTCACTTCCTTTCGCAATTTGGTTCATCCGTGAAATGATATCATACGAAGGAAAGGTCGCCCCTTAACTTGATGCACTATGAAGTAACCCCAAAGAAAATTATTCTATGGCAACTTGAATCCATTGTCCATCTCTTGGCACAATAGTCAATCTATCCAAAGAACGATGCATCTAGATTGCCTTTTCCTTACTACTTCGTCACCTGACCATGTTGTTGTGTTTTCCTCTCTATACCTTGGAATGGTTAGGCTTCACCCTCAATCATGTTGCCAAAAGTAAGAGAAACACACAAGTCCAAGTGATCTCTCCATGCTTCTATCTTTTTGTTCACACAATCCTTCAAATGATGGCAAGTCACCTCATCATGACTCAACATATGCGATGAGTGTGGCCAACATGTCGACACTCCTCAAAACATCCAATGAACTATCCAAAGTGCTTCAAGTAGAATGAGTCACCTCAAGTAAGTTTCATGCCTTAGGCACGTTCACACCAATACTTTCAACCAACGACCCCTACTAAATCTCTGCATCATCACACAATCATTCGCAAGTCACCAAGGTGCGTTCTGCCTCATCCAATGTCCCATACCAAAGGCGAGTGAAAAACACCCAAGTCACTTGGTCTGTGTTCTTCCCATTTGGGTTGGCTGTCAACAATTATTGGTCGACTTATTTGTTGACTCCATTAGTCTCTTCAAATGAAACTTCCTTGCTCTCCCACAAGTTCTCAAAATTTGGCACTATCGTCGTGATCGAACGAATCTGTCTAAGGCACTGATCACCAGGGAGTCTCATCCATCCTCTCAACTCAACATGTCTAGATCTCACTTCCCACTTTAGTGCAATGGCCAGTCCAACATACCTCATCAAGATTTCAATAGCTCCCCCAAGCCACCTTAATAACTGCGTCAAATTTTCCTAAGTCCACCATAGGACTCATCCAGAAAGGTCATTCCAATCTCTTTTGTGCATTCACCCAACCAAGGCATTCCAAAATATTGTGAGGCTTATTCAAATATGTGTTTACTTGAGTCATCCTCAAGTCTGTCGGTTTTCACCATGGAAACGAAATGCAATTGAACCACCAAGTCATCTATATTCCCTTCAAAGGATTCACTGCAACACTTGGAAAATGCAAGAACTCAGGCCAACCATACCTTTCCAACAACATCGTTCACTGCAACCATGTTCTAAACCTATTGTCTTGTACTTCCAAGTAACTGACTCTTCACATCAACTCACCTCAACCACTATCCAATGTGATACAAGGCCGATTCCATCCGTCCACTTCTGAAATCCATATAACTCCCAAATTTCTCATGGAAATAGTCAAACCCATCTCAAATGTCTGAAATATTTTCACCCTAAAATTATTTCTCATCACGAAACCATGAAAAATCACCTGAATGTCAAGTCATAACTGCTGCTACCCAACTATTGTAACTCTACGAAGAGCTACCTCATCTAATGGTTGCAGTATCACATCATCCAACAACCCAGCTCAACTCAACTATTTTTCTTGACAATGCACAACACAAAATTGGCATTATGAAGGAGACATGGCCAACCAACTGTCTGTTTTGGATATTCTATGGGTCCCCCAAGTCGTCCAACTCAACTAAGTGTTTCGCCTTGTTGTAACCAAGAACTGCTCCTCTACACAATCACTTTTGTGATCAACCTCTACGTTTTTCTTCCGTGATCACTTCTTCAATTATCTCTGTGACAATTCGTGCAATAGACCTATGTTCATCTTCCTTGTCAAAGTTCTCTTGTTCACCCAATGAACCTCTGCACCTAGTCTCTCAAGGTGTGCACAAAAGTTCTGACACTGAATTCCATCGCGAGTCAAACCAACTGACTCTACAACAAGTCGTGCAATAGTCCTGCATTCAAATGCCTTTCCCAAGTTCTCAATTCTCCAACGAACTATTGTTACACATTATTTTTTTCACCCTTATGAATGTTAATGATGTAAACCTATCCTTTGTCTTTAGAAGGATTAGTGACCTAAATTCTTGAAGAAATAATGGAGAAGAAATTTACCTGAGAGAAGAAATTGCATTTTCCTTTGTGAAAACCTATTAAGAAAGATCATTGCATGTTGCACTATACTTAGGGTGCAGCGATGCCTGATCATCGCACTCTTCTCTGAGGCTGGGTTGTGACGTCTCTGCAGGTTGTACTATACTTAGGGTGTGACGATCTTCGTATGTGGGAAAAACGAGCATCTTCTTGATGCTTCTAGAAGGAGAAGCTTATGTGGTGAGGTGGCCTCTGAACAGATTGGATCTTACTCGCTTTTATGATTTAATGGGATCATCCTAATGTTGGGTATGTGTTATATTCTTTGCATGTGTGTGTGTGGGTGGGTGCGCTACAACAACTGTGTCTGGCAGTCCGTACCAACTAGGGCTCTGCCGTTGCGCCGGGCGCTTCCTAGGGGGGGTCCCAGGGGGGGCAGGTATGCCCCCCCTGGTTACGCGGAGCGTTCGGCACCGGGCGGTAGCCTGGGGCCGACGGGGTTTGGGGCAGCGCCCCAAGTACGCGCAGCGTTTGGCACTGAGTAGCGCCCCAAGTACGCGCAGCGTTCGGCACCGAGAAGCGCCCCAAGTACGCGTAGCGTTCGGCACCGGGCATCGCCTGGGGCCGAGGGGTTCGGGGCAACGCCCCGAAATTTTTTTTTGGGCGGTTATTTGCTATTTTTAGCGGATTTTTCTATTTTTAGCTGATTTGTAAATTAATCTCGGATTAAGGGATTAGGGTTTTGGTATCTACAGAATACCTAAAAACATTGTATATATTGTATGGTGAATGGTGAAATTCAATATAATGAAAAA
>ML792199.1:897974-927150 GCA_009831015.1 Picea engelmannii
TTCACCATAGTGATGTTCAGGGGGGGTGTTGGAGTTACTTCACACACACCTAGGATTTATTTTTCCTAAGGTTATTCCTTTTTTATTAGTCATAATTAGTCATTATCCAGTCTCCTATATTTTAGGGGAGAATATTCCACTTGGAGAATATTCTCTTTCAGTTGACACTCCATTTTGACTAGTTGAGTTGAGTTGAGTTTATATGTTGCATTGGGATCATCACCATGAAACATTGAGATTATCACCATGCTAATTCCACCTTTCCTTGGTATCATCACAAGAGTGGTGCATTATCCTTGATTCCCTGAGTTAACTCCTCACAACTCTATGTTCAATCAGTTAACCGAAGACTAGTTGACTAGTTAACTCAACTAGGTGGTAGTTCACTCCTGTAACTGCCTGAGAGACTAGACTAGGTAGCAGTTCACTCCCGTAACTGCTGGTGTGTGTCCAGATCACTCTAGACCACCACTATGGCTCATTAGTTACTCATGTATCCTATATCTATTGTAAATTATCCACTCTTAGTGTGGAATACGGTTAATGAGAATTCTTCCATTCTTTCTCTCTCGCTTCTTCTTTCTCAATTTCTCTCTACAAATGTGTGTGGTATTTTATAGCTAGATCTATTATGTGCAGGTTCAACACATTTACAAGGTCTGCAACTCCACAACTCTCCATTTCCATGTTACACATTTCTCACTTCTCATAAATCATTTTTCACCTTAATACTTAACATTTTCCATCCATAATAACATCACATCGCCACTTCCCATCATATTTATTACCCCTTCAACATCATCCACCACTCGTTAAAGAATAATGTCATTATTAATGCATAATACATCGATTAAAGGTCGCAAAAATCCAAATCCCATGACAACTAATGACATTTCAAGCATGATCTATGATTGATGTCGTTACCAAGGAAGTACATGGTGGAATTTGAAAAAATAAAAATGCCAACACGTAAGTATCGACAGTAGCACCACCTTTGTAAAAAGCAGAAAATATGTCAAGTAAGAAGAAGGAAATGTTTTTTGGAGATACATTGAACACACTGGGTCTTGGATATCAACAGTTCCATTGGTCCAAGGAATATAAATATGTTCGACAACACAAGTATTCCAATAGAGGACGAACACCTTCAAGAACCACTCACATAACCAGATCAAAGATCAACACATCGATGTTTTCACATAGTAAAACCCCTACAGGGAAACATCCATGGCCCCAGCCAACGCGACCACTTGGAGCAATTTATTAATGCAAAGAAAAAGATTATGGATAGATTTTACAAGACAGTTTCTCACAATGGATCATCGTCAAATGACCGTCCATGCTCTTTAAATAGATATCATGGACCAATCAGGTGTTAAGCCACGGATCAATGGTTGTTAATATCGAGGAGAGTATGAACCGTCATATCACTCCATGTCGAGAACATATCGTGACCATCGGATTTCCTAACTACAAATGCATACTAATGCATACTAAAGAAACACACTAAGAAACACACTTTTACCTAACAACACATTAGACCAAGTAGATCTTAACTAACTCCTAAGTGTCTAAATATCCTAACATCCCCCCTTAAGAACAACTTGGGATAGGATTGAAGGATTTAAAATAGTGACACAATAGAAGAAGGAAGGAGGCATTAGAGCCTATCCCCCCTTAATGACAACTTCCTAAACTCCTAACATAGATCGAAGTTTGGAAAATTTTGCTTCTGTAAGAGACTTTGTGAAAATGTTTACAACTTGATCTTTTGTAGGACAAAAGAGCACTTCAATAACTTGATCATGAATGAGCTTTTTGATGAAGTGCATGTGGATCTCGATGTGTTTGCTACGCTGATGTTGAACTGGGTCTTTGGCGAGATTGATGGCACTCTGATTGTCGCACCAAAGGCTGGTCGGATGCTGCTACTGGAATCCAAACTTTGAAAGGATCTGTCGAAGCCACAAGGCTTCCTGACTTGCATTTACCGTTGCTCGGTACTCTACTTCTGTTGAAGAAAGTGCAATATCATGTTGTTTCTTACAGGCCCAAGTGACAGGTTCTGAACCAAGGCTGAAAACATAACCTGCAGTAGACTTCTGATCATCAGGGTTGTCGGCCCAATCTAAATCAGTGAAACCAACCAATAAAGGAGTCCCCCCTGAATTGTAATGTATCCCGAACTAAACTGTACCACAGACATAGAGAAGTATCCTTTTAGTTGCTTTCCAATGGATTTCATGGGGTGTTTGCATATACCGGGCAACAAGACCAACAGCAAAGGAAAGATCAGGACGGGTATGATTCAAGTATAAGAGGCTACCAACTAACTAACGGTACAGGGTGGCATCAACTTTAGGAGAAGTAAAGGTGGCAGTAAGATTGACTCCATACTGGAAGGGAGAAGGGGTTGGTTTACAATCATCCATGTGAAAGTGACAAAGAAGGTCACAAGCATACTTAGACTAGGAAAGAAAAATTCCTTCATTGGTTTGCAAAACTTGGAGTTCAAGGAAATAGTGCAAAAATCATAAGTCTGTCATCTCAAATTTCTTCTTAAGGTTGATCTTCATATGGTTTAAAAGTTTTGAGTCACTACTAGTAAGGATAAGGTCATCAACATAAAGGACAAGGATTATGAGATGGCTTCCTACTTTCTTGGTATAGAAATTAGGATCAAAATGGCATCTAGAGAATCCAATGGAAATAATAAAGCTATCCATTTTGGCATACCAAGATCGGGTTGCTTGAGACCATAAAGAGATTTTTTGAGGCGACAAACAAGGCTAGAGTCATTCTAGACATAGCCAGGAGGTTGTTCCCAGTAGATTTCTTCTTTCAAATCGCCATGCAAGAAGGCGGATTTAACATCCATCTAATGGACCTCCCATTTATGTGAGGTGGAAAGGGAAAGAACAAGGCAGATGGAATTCATTTTGGCTACAATGGAAAAGGTTTCATTATAGTCAATTCCTTCAACTTGGAAAAATCCTTTGGAAAATAATTGAGCCTTGTGTCTTTCAACACTTCCATCTAATGCATACTTAGTTCTATAGACCCATTTACATCTGACATGTTTTCTTCCTTTTGGAAGAGGTACAAGATCCCAAGTATTGTTTGTCATTAAAGAACGATACTCTTCATTCATTGTTGTATGCCAATCTGGATGACCTGAAGATTCTGCAAATATCTCTAGATCATGAGTCTATGAAACTTGAGCCAAAAGAGAAGAGACTCATTGGAACCGTGAACGTGTTTGACACTGGTCTGAAGGATCACTGACAATACCACCAGTTGCTTCTCGTGTTGAATGGACCCATCTAGGAAGCGATGGAACTGGTGTTGGTTCAGGTTCAAAGGACTCATCTGGAGGAGGGTGAGCAGGTGGAGGTGGATTTTCATCCTCCTTGTCATCATTTGAAGAAGAAACCGGATCAGAAGAAGTCACAAACATCGAAGATGGCTCGCAAGCCGAAGAAGGCACAACCGCCGAATTAGGCTCACAGGCCAAGAAGGCACCAACGTCGAATTAGGCTCGCAAGCCAAGAGATTTTCATCAAATTTAGCATCTCTTCTAATAATAATTTCATTACAATGTGATTGAAGAAGTCTGTAACCTTTGACATCTTCAGAATAACCAACAAATATACACTTCTCACTTTTAGGCTGCAATGCTTTCCTTTTCTCATCAGGAATGTGAGCCCATGCTATACTACCAAATACACGAAAGTGACTTACATCTGGTTTAATTTTAGTCCAAGATTCTTATGGTGTTATATTTTTAAGAGCCTTTGTGGGAGTGTGATTTACTATGTAATTTTCACAGTTGATGGCTTTCACCCAATACTTTAGACTTAATCCCTTAGATTGGATCATACAATTAGCCATTTCTTTTAATGTGTGGTTCTTTCTCTCAACAACACCATTTTGTTGTGGTGTATATGGAACAATGTGTTGCATTTGGATTGCCTGTGTAGTGCAGTAACTTGTAAAATTATTTTTCACATATTCGCCTCCATTATTTGTTCTTAACCTTTGAATTTCATGTCTAGATTGCTTTTCTACAAGGGCCTTGTAGGCCAAAAACTTGTTAAAAACTTCGCTCTTAAGTTTTAAGAAGTAAACCCAAGTACGTCTAGAAAAGTCATCAATGAAAGTTAAGAAATACTTTCGCCTAGAAAAAGAAGGAGACGAAAGTGGACCACACAAATCATTGTGAACAAGCTGCAAAGGACCTGAGGCGTGCCAAGCGACACGTTTGCCAAAACTATCTCGATGACATTTGCCGAGAACACAACCGACACAAACACCATATTTGCATGAAACAAGAGGAAGACGAGTCACCATTTGTTGATTACATAGTTACTGCAATGAGCGATAGTTTAGATGACCAAACCGCTCATGCCAAAGTTTGCTCAAATCATCGCTATGAGAAACAAAAACTGATGAAAAAGATGATGACCCAAAGTTGTCAAATTTTTACAACCTGGTAATATCATCAACAATTCCAGTTGCAAGAACATGATTAGGATCTTTTAGATCCTTGATTACAACTTGGTGAGGTGAAAACTCTACGGTTTTACCTTCACCTGAATGAGTGATTTGATATACTAATAGAAGGTTACAAGAAAGACTTGGAACACATAATACATCATTGAAATGACCATTTTCTACTTGAATTGTTCTAGATTCTTCAACACTAAGAGATCTATCATCACCAACGAATATTTTCTTGGTGTTACATTCATTTAGAGTGGAAAATATGGCTCTATCCTTAGCCATATGATAAGATGCTCCAGAATCAATAAGCCACTCATTAGAAGTAGAAGTAGAATTTGTATTGAAGGAGAAACCAGAAGCATAAAGTGCATGCCCATGAGAAGAAGAAGAAGTAGAATCAATACTGATGTTGTGCTTCTTCATTGTTGCTTCTAAAGCTTCCATCTTCTTGAAACATTTGGACTCATCATGACCATCTTTATCACAAAAGTTACAATGTCTGTTAGTATTATTACTTTTATATTTTCCTCCTTTGTCACCATTAGGAGTGGAAGTTGTCTAAGTGGGTTTGGGACCCTTATGTTGATTGTTGTTGTAGTGAGGATGTTGCTTCTTGGGATACTTGGGTTGATCTTTCTATTGGGCAACTAGGGATTTGTTGGAGGTACCTGCAGTGTTGATCACTCCAAGTTGTACAAGCTTATCTTCCTCTCTAATCAAAGCAGCACAAAAGGACTCAAGAGTGGGTTTTTCATAAGATTTCCCTAGATCCTCTCTCATGGAATAAAAGGTAGATACAAACACAGAATATGCACTACTTAGCTTAGAAAGAATAAGATAGATGCAATGCTCTTCCTCCATTTTTATATTACATTCTTCACATAAAATTATGAGTGTTTTAAACTTAGATAGATAGTCTCCAAGGCAAGAAAAATCACTTTGACTCAAGGTCAGTACTTGATTTTCTAACTGGTGTGCTCGAATAATATTGAGTTTACCAAACACAGATTCAACATTATCCCAAGCTTCTTCGGGGTCATCAATTTCTTAAAGGTGGTACCTTAAATAAGGAGAGATGGACATTCCAATTAGTCTACATGCTTCGTCACTCCTATTAGCCCATTTTACTTTCTTATCATCATCAGTGGGTGCTTTTTTCTTGCCCAAGTTAATTCGGTACAAGCCTTTACTTTTTAATAAATCTTCCATGTGAGATTTCCATTGGAAGTAGTTGGTGTTGGTAAGCAAGAGATTACTTGTAGAAGTCATATGAAAATAATATGGATTTAAAAACTGAAGCTGATGATCTGGATGGAAGGAGCTCGAAAAGTTATGTGGTTTTAAAAAAAAAACGGCACTGAAAATGGACTTTGGATGTGAGAGTTATGCCCTTTTAAAAAAAAAGGCATAAATGGTAACCAAATGACCACGTGATAGTGTAAGCTTCTTTATGAAGTGACCCACTTTTATAAAGAGAAGTGGAGATCACTTTTACAATGAAGTTACCTTATGACAGAAAAGCTACATGCAAAATAAATAACTCTAAAACAAAATATTAAAGCTACTTATAGTGATTCACTTTTATACTTGAAGTGAAATACACTTTACAATTTTAGCATGAATTTTTTCAAAAAAGGTAACAAAAGAGAGACTTGAACTCAAGAACTCTTACTTAATAAGGAAAATTTTAACCAAATGGTCTAGCAAAACATATTGTAATGTTCATAAGGAGGATTTTTGTTGTTGTTGTTGAAGACGACCTTGGAGAGCGTGCTAAAAAAAAACTCTTTTCACACAAGAAAAAAAAATTTCTTCTCGATGACAACAAGGGTTAGATCTCAGTTAGCTTACCTGAAAGATGCACCTTTTCCTATATGTTTCTGATTTGTCAAGATCACATGGGGCATGGGGAAAATATCATACGTAGATCTAAAAGAGTAGCAACCCAGAAACAAATAATATCAAACCGAAATAAAACCAAAATAAAACTTTGCAGAAATTTAAAAGATGTGTATTCAAGCTTTATACCTTTGGATTTGACTGTAATGGTCGTATCTTGGGAAAATGGAAACCTTTTCGAGTGAAAAGAAAAGTGTTCGTAACTGAAACGAGTGCTCCGAACGCAATGGAACAGTCCTCTTAGCCCATAAATGTACGAAAATGACAGAAAATGGAGATGAGGAAACTTGGCTTCATGATCTCGATCTACAACAGGAGCGAGTCTTCAAACAGGCTCTGAAACCATGTTCGGAAACACATGTATTCCAACAGAGGATGAACACATTCAATAACCACTCACATAACCATATCAAAGATCAACACACCGATGTTTTCACGTGGTAAAACCCCTATAGGGAAACATCCACGGCCCCATCCAATGCGGCCACTTGGAGCAGTTTATTAATGCAAAGAAAAGGATTATAGAGACATTTTACAAGAGATTTTCTCACAATCGATCATCGGCAAATGACCCTCCATTCTCTTTAAATATATATCATGGACCAATCAGGTGTTAAGCCGTGGATCAATGGACGTTAAGATCGAGGAGAGTATGAACCATGAGATCACTCTATGTCGAGAACATATCGTGACCATCGGATTTCCTAACTACAAATGCATACTAATGCATACTAAAGAAACACACTAAGAAACACACTTTTACCTAACGACACATTAGACCAAGTAGATCTTAACTAACTCCTAAGTGTATAAATATCCTAACAAAATACTACTAGTTTCTTTTTTCCAATCGAGAAGAAGATGAACCTAATTTGGACCTCAGGAATAGAATTAGAAAATTGTGTTCCGGAAGTAAGTAACATGAAAGAGATTTTTCAATGGTGCACAAATAAATTCATCTCTGAATGAAGAATAATTAAAATGTAAGGTCATCAACCCATTTTTCTAGCTCCTTCAACATTCTCTAAAATACTATGAATCCCCGCACCAACTATGTGATTCAAGAGTGAGGAAGTTGATGAATTTATGAAGCAATACAAGAGAGGAAACAAATTTCTAAGCCACTACTTGGAAGATCCAACCTGTAACCCTAGTACTTCCAGAATCGAGGTAAATTTGCTAAAATACCCGTATAGAGAACTTGTAGGGATATTTGCACACATTCTCGGTTTGGAAACTACTATGTTTGTATTAAGAAATGTTATATATGTTATGCATTATGCCCAGCATGAAAAAACTATCATTGATTGGGGTTATCTCATCTCAAGTAAAATTTCCTTCCAACTAAATAACCTCAAAAAGAATCAAAAGTTCTATATGACTTCTTACCTCATTTTCACCATTGCTTATGGCCATGTTTTTGAATATTTGCTACGAGAAACACATGTTGATTTTAAGTTGGAACCAGTCTATGCATCGTATTCGGTCTTATATAAACATAAATCCCAATATAGTTTCTAACCAGTTCATAACAACTTCATTTTAGAATTCAAAAAGTTAATATTTGGACAGAGCACATCAAAGATATCCTTGGAAGCAACTTCCTTTCTCGTTGGAGAAGGGCTTTATGAGTTTTCTGAAGAATTCATTGTAATTAGAATATTTGATCATAAGGAAATCCTTTCCTTTTACCATTCTATACATCATATAAACTCTTTGTCGGAGAAGTATGCAGGCAATACAAGACTTGGGTTCACTTCTTCCAAGATAAGAGGAAAAGACAATTTATACCACTACCATGGAAAATTGGGAATTGCATTGTTAAACACATAACTCACCTTAATGAATTGGTAGAGAATCACGAGCATATTGGTTTGAAGGAAGCAAAATTTGTTGAATTTTTTGATCTAGACAACAAATTTACTACACATATGCAGTAAGTTGGGTACACTTCACACTTCGTCGGAATTGAACAGTTTCAAGAGGGTGGCGGAGATAACTTGGATCTATAGGAATTAGCATCCTAACAAATTTCAAACGACACGTGAAAAGTAAAAAGAAGAAATGAAATACACGAAAAACATGACATAGAAACAAAAAATCAAAACCCCAATTTGCCAACAAAAACACTCCATCGAGAATTAAGAGTAGAACCAGTGGAATGGATACTAGAAAAACATCAATTGGAGGCTTAGATGACAGTGGAGATAAAGATCCACCAAGTAAAGGTATTGATAAAACACATATTACATACACTCTTGTAAAAAGAAAAATAAATATATCATCAGTGGAAATAAAGGCACTAGAAGTCTAGGAAAATCCCCATGCAATGGACATGGACAAACTCATTAAAGAACCTAGTTGGTCTGCATAATGGTTGTTAGAAACAAGATAAATTGTTGATGATATGATAACCCAAGATTCTTAAATAATTGAAGAGGAATCTATCACTCTGCACCATGCAACATACGATCATGAAACTAAGAAACTGTTATTGGAAAAAGTTAATACCAAGAATAAAAGGCCATCATAATGATGCAAATATTCAATTGATTTGGATGGAATAGCACCATCCAAAATTGCATACTTTCATGGAGTTATTGGAGATGCATTAAGACAATCAATTGAAAAAATGGAAAAAGAAAATCCAAAGTTAAATAAAAGGATAAAAGAGTTAGAAGTTGTTTTAGTGCCATGACCATTATTTCCATAACCCTTGAGTTCTATTCAAGCTACACTTGAGTTGGAGGATATCCTAGAAAGCAGTACAAAATATAAAGGCTCATCAAGTTTATTGCAGGTTGTAAGAAAATATATTGGTGATGTCATACAAAAAAGGATTGATATAATTCAGGATATTTGGGAGCTTTCCCAAAG
The DNA here is from genome assembly GCA_009831015.1 of Picea engelmannii. Taxonomy (NCBI): domain Eukaryota; kingdom Viridiplantae; phylum Streptophyta; class Pinopsida; order Pinales; family Pinaceae; genus Picea; species Picea engelmannii. The sequence continues at coordinate 907,254 of ML792199.1, forward strand.
TATTGCTAGCTTTTCCACCATAATACGTAATTTCAAAGAATATTTGCATAAAGATTTGGAAAATGATGAAGGATATTTTAAGGAAGTTGTAAACACATTTTCATCCAAAGTCTCAAGCTTGAATGATGCCCGAAGGAAGGAACAAAAACTTCCCTCGCCTTACTGTATAAAGCAGATTAATGCATGTTGGCTAAGGAGAAACAAAGAGTTAAGAGAAATCATAAATGAAACAAAAGTCCTAAGAAATACAAAAAGTGGTTTATTTCTTAAACGTGTTAGTATTAGCAAGGAATTAGATGGTCCCAATTTATTGATGGATACCATGATCTTAACCAAAGAATCTTTAACGGGACAACTTAATATACTAAAATTTGTTTGGGATAATGAATTTATCGAAACTATAGAATTTTCTGAAGATGAAGTTGAAAAATAGTTAGTTCGGTATATCAATAGGGATGATGAGGTCGATGAAACATTGCATCAATAAGAGCTATATATGAGGTTATTTGAAAATCAGGTATTTGACATCAAAACTAAACATGAAATTACCGTGGCACCCTTAAGAGAGTACATTGAGGAATGGTTGAAAAAGGCATTAATCAAAATTACCGAACCAGAAAATCAAGAAATAGTTACAGTAGTTATGCCACCTCGACAACAACATATACCTATAAAGGAGATAGTTGCAAGCAAGTAAAGGTTATGATATCTCTCCATCACAATGAGTCGAATGTTGACTTTACCCTTTTAGTTTCCCTTACGTCCATTTCTGCTAAAATAATTTGTCATCTTCCCTTTGTCTTCTCGATATTCTATGGGATTTAGGTTGATTCTTGGTTGTCCTTATTTTATCTTCCAAGACTTTTCACTTTATGGTCCACGGGAGCCCTATCACAGTCCTCTTTGAAGGGAAATTGCATTTTATTTTCTTTAAAGACATATACCTTTGTATTTAAAGACTCGTTATTATTTTTTGAAACACCAAGAGATATACTTGGGATATTATATTACTGTATTCTCAAAGAATTTGATCAGAAGCTTGAATTTCCAAATGTTTTATCCAACATAATCTTTTTGGTGCTTTATTGAATGATAATTTAAATCTCTCTTCTAATTGCGGTCCATTTTGTTTTCTCTCTATTTGTCGATATTGTTCAATGTTTTGATGAATGTTGTGATGGATATATCGGTCCTTTATATTCTATGTGCATCTTATCTATTTATGTTGTAAATATTGTACATATGAGTTTCTTTTAAAACGCCTGGTCCCCAATCTCAGGTGTTGTTTTCCTCGAATGTGAATATAAATACTAAATTTGGTCCTTCTCAGGCTTTGTTTTGTTTTAGTTTATTTTCATGGAATTATAAGAACAAGAGGAGTACCACCTCTCTAAAAATGCAGGGGGGATTCATATCCTCGTGAGGTTGACCTTAAGACTATAAAACAATCTTTTATATCAACACTCGGCCTTGACCATGACCTCGATTTGAATATTGAGATGTATTATATTGATGTTCATTTTATTTATGTCCATTGCCTTTGGTATAAGAAACACCTTTTTCAGTGGTGCTCTTACTTGTGTGCTTGCAACCAAAATATCCTCTCCTGATTGTTGTTTCTTACAAAATTTTTATCATGAATAGTTGACATAACTCACTTAGCTTATCAAAAGTTATTTTTTCCAACTTACCTATAATCTGCAATGTTTCCAAGAAATTATTGTATGATTCTAACAAACCCGAGATCAAAATTGTAACCATCAAGCTATATTCAGTTTTAGCAAAACCAGCCTTTGAAATGTCTTGCTTAATATTTTTGAGTCATGAGATATATCCCATTACATCTCCCCCAACAACTAACTTTTGTTGCAATAACTTTAATTGAAGATCGAATATTTTAGCTTTAGTTTGTGAATCAAATAAATCTTTAAGTGTTTTCCATACTGACCAAGAATTCGTACAATTTTCATTGTGCACAAAAACTTCATTAGAAATAGTACTTTGAATTAATGCTAAGGCCTTTTCATATTTCAACTCCCATCTTGCTAATGAACAACATCAATTGGTTTTGTAGGTTGTTCATCACAAATTCCTTTCCATATTTAATTATAAATAAGAGTACTTTGAATGTGTCAACTCCATGATTTATAGTTCTTTGAGCCTTCTAATTTGTCAAAATCATTAAAAATACTAATGATTTTAGACATTGTTGAATTGTAAGTACAATTACACCTTATATAACCAAAAGAAAGGAAATAATATGCACTTTATATCGCCAAAAAAAAACACCTTATAACGCCAAAATAAAAACATGCCTTATAACACCAAAAATAAAAGCACCTTATAATGCCAAATGTTCCTTATAACACCAAAAATATGCAATAATCAATGAATACTAACAAGATTGTTTGTGAAAAATTGTAATGGACACCTTATATCACCTTAATTGTATTTGTGAAACACCTTATAACACCTTATGGTTATGAATTGTTTTTATAAACACCTTATAGCACCATCAAGTAATGAACCATAAAAATAAATAAAAAAATGTATCATATACACCACACACCGCACACCATGCAAAGAGATCTATAGGGGCTTGGCGACCCACATATAGGCTCATCAAGAAATGATTGATTGAGTTTTATTATACTCTAATAAACACTTGACAATACAGTTTTTTATTATACTTTAATACAAAGGTTGCAATATTAATTAACTTTATTTTGGAGATCAATTTATGTTAACTATAACTTTTCAATTAAAAACCACTTAATGCCAAAATAATAATAATAATAATACAACTTTAGGGTTTCACCCAAATTTTTTTAGGGTTTCACTTATTTTAAAACGTTGAGTTAGCTTTTTCTCGTCTTCACCAATATTCAAAAAAAATTACGATGTCGATACCTTTTGCAACATAGGTTGTTGCACATAAATCAAGGTTTCCTCGTTAGGTTCACGTCAAGTTGTTGTGAGCAAACTTTTCAATGGTTTTCCTTTGGACAATGCTCAAATGATCAATATTCCTTTCTTTTCTTCAAAATTCTTCCTCTGGACGACACTCTTGATCGTAAATTGTCCAATTCTTTCAAACTGATATTGCGGATCGCCCACCTTTTAAAGACCATAACTCACCCATCTTTCTTGTTTCATATTCACAGTAAAAATATATATATATATTTAAATGTATGGATCAATATCATTACAAAAAAAATGGGATCTCCTTGACCTACGTATCAGAATCAACTAAGTTGCAAGTAAATGAAACACCACAGGTCGAGGCTGTGAGCATGGGGGTTAAGGAGAGGGATTATAATTGTTGTGTTGGCTTATATGTGGTGCACTTCTTTCAAATAGGCCGTGAGTTTATGGCTTTACTTCTATCAAACAACATGTTTGGCTTCAAAATAATTCTTTTATGAGAATATAATAGTTCTTCCTTCATGAAGTCATTCAAGGGAAGGTGATAAAACATAGTTCGCGAGGGTTTTTAAGACATGAAAGGTGGTATAAGGTGTTTCTAAGTGATAAGGGCAATGAATAAACCCTAGTTCTTAATCATAAGTTGTTATAAGGTGTTTCTAAGTGATAGCATCTTATGGTTATAAGTATAATACATTAATAGTTTATTAATCCTCACTCACTTATGTTGATCCTCAACTAGAAGCAACCACATTTAAGTAAAAGTGGTTGATATACGCATGTCATTTTCCACCTTTCAAAACTAATAGCATCAATCAAAGTATATCAACCACTTTTACTTAAATGTGATTGTTACTAGTTTTAATATTTTAACATTTTTTCTCTAATCTTATTTGTAAAATATATTTTAATATTGGTTAAACATTTAAAGGAAATTAAATACATCAATACTTATATATCTCATTTACTTTAGATTCTAATTCCTAATATTTTTTTATCTTTATTTGGTTTGATGTCTTTGGCCTCCACCTTATCACCTTTTCTTTCGGCTCATGTTTCCTAATTTGTTACTTTGCACATGTTTTTGTCAATGCCTTTTGATTTTCCCAAACTCCCAAATGCCCTGCCCTAGAACTAAGCTCCACCTTTGGTTTTAGATCTTAAGCTCTGCATTTGGTGTAAATATTGTGTACATCAAGCTTTGATTTCGCTTTAACACCATGTATAATTTTATAACAACATATACACATCAAAATAAACACAAGATATGATGGAGAGAGAATACCTAAGTACATCAAAGACATACCTTTCTCACTAATCTCCTCATATATAGTACTCTACAAATTGGATGGTCTAACCACTTAACTTACATTAATACTAATTATTATCATTAAATTTAAATATTACTAATATGTTAAATGACACTTTGAAACACGATGTATAAACTAATTGTTGATTCAAATTGGATCCTAATTAAATATTTTTGTAAACTTTGTAATAAGTAGTGAATCATTTTAGCAAAGTTGCATGAATAGTCCAAAAAATCTTTTGACTTGGAAAATGAAAATGAACCATTGTAATGGTTAGAATTCCAAGGGAACCCATTAACTATGAAGATTGTATATAAGAAGGGAATTCAAGAGAGGAAAGAAAAAGTCCTCGAGAGAAAATGAAGAAGAAGGGAAGAAATGAAGGACTGAAAAGAAGAACCGTGTTTGAAGATCGAAGGTTCTCTTTGAGCCTAGGCCATCTTCAATTTTTACCATGAGTAAGAATGTATTAAAATTATGATAGTGAATGTAGCTTACCATTGTAACAATTTCTTTATCTTAATACAATCCCCACTGAATGTTGGTTTTCCCTTAAGGGTTTCCCGAGTAAAATCTTTGTTGTCTATGGCGCATTTAATTTCTCTTTGGATTGTTTTGAGAAGTTAAATCACTAGTGAAAAATTTCTTTCCTATACAAAGCTTGCATTATTGTTTAAATTTATTTGTAGATTAATCACAATAGTAAATACAATTTCAATAACCTAATTGATTCCTCACCCACTTGTTTCAACTCTGTCTCTCATTTTAGTTGCACATTATTACATATACACAATGTTATTGCCTTTAATTAATTCATGGGTTTCCATTGTTAGTGGTGTTTACTCCAAGTCTTAGATGGTACAAAAATGGAGGCCAACATTCCTACTAATTCCCAAAGAGTGGAACCAACCCAACCATGTTAGAGGTCCATTTTCCTTGACTTGAGAGATTGTTGATTTAGCTTTGCTAGAGGAAATTGATCTAGTGTTATGAAGAAAATGAGTTTGAAAGGTCATTGTTGGACATGAAACGATTTTCCTTTAGGTTCTAAAAATCATCTTGGGCCTTGGATGGAAAAAAAAGGGGTGATTTCATTTTAAATTAGGAGGTCAAATATTACATAGAAGGAGCAATGGAATTTGTTGAGTCATTTGTTTTTATTTCTGATTGGAAATGTTGGTGGGAAAATTCTATTAGGTACCTACGTCCATGCATTGGTGTGTCTAAGAATTTTGCTTGGGTGCCTTCAGTGAAAAGAATTTATTAATATACATACAATACATATATATCTCTAATGTGCATATATATGGTTGATTAAATGTTGGTGAAACAGAGCTTCCAATAAATTGGCAATGCAAATAGCCCAGTGAAGTCTTGAAGCCTTTAACTTGACTTGAAGGTGATTGCATATTCATGTAATAACACAAAGGTTCTTCTATTTTTGGTAATTAAGGTAGAGTCCATTTGAATCAACTAATAAGATTTGGTTTGGCCACCACAAGGTAAATCCAACATTGAAGCAATCAGACACCGAGTTTTTGTATGTTGATAATTCACAAAGAGAGGATTGAATCCATCTCGAATTACACAAAAAACAGAGGAAATCAAAATTTATTTCATAGAGGATCTATGTTGGTGAGACGTGTGAGTTATACGTCTCACATTTGTGGATCATATTATTATAAGAGTGATTGAATTCATGGCCTTGAAGCAGTTGGTATCACTTTGATGAGACACAGAACCGGTATGGGTAAGGAATTTAAAAGAAGGAGATTGGAAATTTGAACAGACTTCAATAGGCAGATCCAAAAGAAAGTCAGTATTGGAGATAAAAAGTAGATGAACTAGAAAAAGAATTTCCAAATGCCAATATTCCTTCACCACCATGAGGCAAGAATTGGACAAGTGTAGATTGTAGCTCTTGCAATTGGGGAAGAAATTCACTCAACTAGATAACTGGAAAAAGAGATTCACCTAAATGACTACTCAATTATATCGAGATTTGGCAGTGAAGGAAGAGGCATTGAATAATCTACAAGAAATTTTCCAAGAGACTAAGCAATCCCCTTTCATTGTGAATGTGGAATCCAACACCATGACAAAGTAAGCATGGTAAATGCACCTTCCAAGATCCTTCCTCAAGATCCCTTTAGTGATTTTTAAAAACACATTAAAGGCATTGGTTCCAAATTATTTAGGCAAATGGGTTACAAGGGCCTAGCCCAAGTATGAAGGCCTAGGATTTTGTGGACGAGAAACAAGCACAAGTTCAACTCAAATCACATTTGTCATAGAAAGAGAAACCAAAAGAAAGAGTCAATCACATTTGTAGAGGCTTGGAAGAGGGAAACAAAAGGATGATTCCACCACCTAAATCTACTTCAACACTTGGGGGACCAAGCAACCATGTTGGAAAGAATTTTCATAAACCAAAAATGTATGGCATGGTAGCTTTGGTTTGTTTATGTTGCAAGAAAATGCATTATAAGGATAGAAATTGTTGGCACTCTAGAAGGCCAAGAAACCCATACAAGAACTATTTCCAATACTACAAATCCAATGGAAATTCGAACACCAAATGTTGGAGGCTTCACTCAAAACTCCATCCTACAAACCGAACAACAAAGAAGAAATGTTGGAGAGTTAAGGTCAAGGGGGATGATGGGTTGCTTGCACCTACAACCCAGGGAGAAGTGGTTCTCCAACGACCTATTTCAGCACATAATATCATCTCTATCCATGAGATGGACAATAGGGTAATGTCAAAGGTAAGCCCTATTCAACTCTTTAATTTTCATTCTACAAGGTACCATTTCATGGAGGTCTATTAGATATTGCTTGAAGGTAGTAGAGAATGTATGTTATGCACGAAAATCCAAAAAATAGCCAATGAATAATCCAATTCAGGGGGGGGGGCTCCTTTTATAAGATATGCAATGCACAAGACAAGATGAGATGATCTTAATCTAGGCCTCCTTGGTATACATACATGATACCAAGGGTCCAATTAAAAGGTCTAGCCGACAATGCTAGTATAACAATAGAAATACCAAAACTCAATATCTAGGGATTTACATGGAGATTTATGCTTATCATGGGGACTTGTCTCAGGGTTTAGCATGCCCCTCCCCTTCAAACAAATGTTTCCCTCAACACTCGAATAGCTATGGATGTTTTTTCATGAAAAACTCTTCTTCCCATGTCACTTCTTTTATTGGTAGTTTCTTTCACTTGATGAGGTACTCAATAATTGCTCGATGATGCAGTTGCTTAACTCTTGTTTGAAGGATTGTCTCTAGTTTTAGTATGATTTTTCTTTCTTCATTGATCTATGGTAAAATAATTTGAACTAGGATCTTGTCATTGATTACCTTCTTTAAGCAAGAAACATGGAATACTAGATGTACATGTGAATATGGGGGTAACTCCAATTTGTAATCCATACTTCTAATCCTTTGCAACACCTTATAGGGACCATAATACTTGGGTGCTAATTTATTAACCTTATTTTGTTTCTTGAGGGACATTTGTTTGTATTTTTTTAGCCTTAGAAATACCCAATCCCCCACTTCAAATTCCCTTTCGCTATGATGTTGATATGCTTGTTCCTTCATCCTATTTAGTGTTGTAATCAAGTTGCCCTTCAATAGTTTCATAACCTCTTGTTGGTGCTCTATGTGGTCCTCCACTACTTGAACCTTCGCTTTCCCTTTCAAGGGTGATGTGATAAATGGATGATGGTATCCATAAAGTGCCATAAATGGGGAATTTCTAATGAAGTATGGAAAGATGTGTTGTACCACCATTCTACTAAGGGAAACCACTTGACCCATTGTGTTTGTTTATCAAATGCAAAGCAACAAAGATACCCTTCTAGAAATTTATTCACAGTCTCAGTTTGCCCATCAGATTGAGGATGGTTAGAGGAGTTGTGAGCCAATTGAGTACCCAAACAATAAAATAATTTGGTCCAAAATTTTCCAATGAAAATTGGATCTCTATCACTTACAATGATCTTAGGGATTCCATGTAGCTTCTGAACTGCTTCCATGAATGTTGTGGATACTAACATAGTTACCATTTAACGAGAACTGTGACCTAAAAATGAGAACCTTAGCCCAAAAATATCATATTTTTTGGTAAAAAAACACCAAAATCAACCCCCAAATCAAAAGTGGGGCTATTGGTAACACTATTTTTTTGGAGGTGGTTAAAATTGCAACTTGTTTGAAATAGTGCCCTTTTCATTGCGGATAGAACCCTGAAATTGACCCTTGAATCGAAAAGTGTTGCTACTAGTAGCACCACTTCTTTTGGAGTTAAAATGGTGACCCAATTGAAACATGGCCTTGAGCATTGGCACCACCACAAATGTAACACTGAAAATTGACTCTTAAATCTAAAAGTGTTATTCTTTTTATATCTAATGGTATCGAAAATTGGGTGGGCTCATACTCATGTGACACGGGGTCAATTCTGACCGCTACCACTATAACCTCCAAATGTACCCATACAGTCCCACGCACGATACACACGGCTTTGCAAGGTTCGAACCAACAATGTCACAAGGAGTGCCTTAATAGTGCACTTTATCGCCAACTAATCTACACCTCTGAGACAAATCTAAAAGTGTTATTACTTGATAATTTATTTACTAATTGAATTTTTTTTATTACATTAAGAACATAATTAAGTTGAAAAAAAAACGCCTTTAAAAATTTCTCCTTTTTTTAAGAAAAATAAAACTTTTATAAATAAAGAAAAAAAATGTTGAAAAAAAAAATTACAAATCACAATTTTTTAGTCAAAAACAAAAACAAACAACACATTATTAAAATTTAAATATTTAAAAACAAAACAACCATTATTAAAATCAAAAACCTAATTTAAAAGCAAACCAAACATAACTAAAATTTTAAATTTTAAAAAGGAAACTAAATAAAATAAAAATTGTCATTTTGAAACAATGTGTTTGATGGGGCGATGCCCGACATCACCCGCCTCCCCCTTAAATGTGGATTGCATGCAATCCACATCCAAGAGGGAGGGGGGTGTGGGGCCAATGTCCCATCCAAGGGGGAGGGGGGTGATGTCGAGCATCACCCCCTCCCCACCTAGGGTGCCCAAACAGGCATGCCCATGTCTGTACGAACGTAATCCATGGTGAAGGGGGAGGGGCATCACCTCCTCCAAACACATTGTTTCGAAATTAATTTTTTATTTGATTTAAATTTTATTTAGTTTCGTTTTTAAACTTTTCAATTTGAATTATGTTTGGTTTGTTTTTAAATTAGGTTGTTAGTTTTAATAATGTTTTTTTTTTAATATTTAAATTTTAATAATGTGTTGATTTTTTTTTCTTTTAATTTTTGAAGTGTTTGTTTTTAATATTTATATTTTTAATTTTTTTTAAAATCGTGATTTAGTTTTAATTTTTTTTAATTTCATTTTTTGGTTTTAATTATTTTTGTTGGACACGTAATCCTTGGGATTGTGTTATTGTAATCATAATGTAAATATGAAGAGTCGTAGATGATAGGAAGAGTCATCCATTTGAGAATACAAACGGTCACTTAGATTGTATTTATGCACCTCTCATATCAATGCAATACACATCATTGTGGAGTTATGTTTGTTGCCTAATGTTCGGCCTGACTGTGGTATTAGAGCCTTGGTCTAACTCCATGATTATCTTCCCTAGGCATTTCATTTTTTCGTAGAAGAAATGTTAGTTTGCATGTCTACCAAACGTTCTCTCTCTAATTGATTCTTCGTCTCTCAACTAGTCCTTTTGCATTCTAGTTTGATTGATTCTCCCTCGGTCCATTTGCCTCCTTCAATTGTGAACCTATATGTGTAGCTCCCTTTTAAACCCTAATATCGTCCCTTTTAAACCCTAATCTCGTCGTCGTAGTCATGACTGGTCATTGTTGGATAGAGGGATCAAATTTGTGGCTCATTGTTTCATTGATTTCCAATGGAGAAAAGAAGAAATATGAGCTAGGGTTCCAATATTGTATTTGTCTCCTATAAATGTGTTGAACCTGCATAGAATAGATCTAGCTAGAAAATACCACACACATTTGCAAAGAAAAATTGTGAAAGAAGAAGAAAGAGAGAAAGAATGGAATAATTCTCATTAACCATATTCCACACTCAAAGAGTGAATAATTTACAATAGATATAGGATACATGAGTAACTAATGAGCCATATTGGTGTTCTATAGTGCTCTAGACACACACCAGCAGTTACGGGAGTAAAATGCCACCTAGTCTAGTCTCTCAGGCAGTTACAAGAGTGAACTGCCACCTAGCTGAGTTATCTAGTCAATCAGTCTTCAGTTAACTGACTGAAATAGAGTGTAGTGAGGAGTAGATCAAGGAATCAAGGGTAATGCGCCAATATGGTGATGAAACCAAGGCAAGTTCGTATTAGCATGGTGATGATCCCAATGTTGCATGGTGATCAAACCAATGCAACATCTAGACTCAACTCAACTAGTCAAACTGAATTGTCAACTGAAGAGAATATTCTCTAGGTGGAATATTCTCCCCTAAAATATAGGAGACTAGATAGTGACTAATTATGACTAATAAACAAGGGAAAACCTTAGGAAAAAGAAACCCTAAGTGTGTGTGAAGTAACTCCAACACCCCCTGAACATCACTATGGTGAAAATAAAGAATGGGTCCCGACAACGAGGCCATGTTAGGTACCCAAATACAAAACATACACTGAAATGAAGTGAGGAAACCCCCCCTCAAATTACAATGCATAAAAAAAAATGAAAATGAATAAAAAAACTGTTGCTAAGCAACCTTTTCCTTCACTCCAAGAAGACCTCGCAACTGTGCAAGTTTGTGCTTGTTGAATATTTTGTTGAATATTTTGTTGAAGATGTAGATGTCTGCATGGATCCGATGAAGTATATGCACCATTAGGATGTCCACACATATCCACTTTTTCTTCTTGTAATGAATAATATCCAAATAAATTTTGGATGAAACTTTGAAAACCATGCAGTCGTTTCTGGAAAAATGCTGAAATTTTATTGATTTTAAAAAGATCATAAATTCACTTTCCGGACTCCATTTCGGTACGCGCACCACCGGGAAACTCGATTCGCTCCTCCTCGTGGCCTCGACCTAAGCTACGTATTTCTCACTTAGTACACAACCATAACGCTCTCACTCAGTACATGATTAGAACGTGACCAAAAGAGCTCTTACTCACATCATGCCTCTGATGGTTTTCAGGCCGTCATGAAAGTTCTTCGAAAGTTGGGTTCATAAGAGTGAATCTAGCTACCAAGGACTTATCTTCATTCTACTTGGGCATTGTGTACACACAAGATCTTGAATTTGGCATCGTTGGTCCCCCTCATGGGCACAAACGAGGATGACCCGTCATCCATATGTCACTCGTAGAGTGCCCCAACACTTGAGGACTTAAAAGGGTTTGTAGAGCTTCCATTACAAAATGCTAGGTGGAATTTATAATTTGGTATCAATCCATTTCCAAGTCATCACAATGTGCATGCAGATAGGTAGAAATTTACAATACCTTTCTTAAGATCAATTTTTTTCTCTGGTTGCATATCATACTTATATGTTGAACAAGAATGTCCAAAACCTTGAACATATTATGGTACTTGTGGAAAAGAGTTGGATGTGGATGTGGATGCGAACAGTCTCATCACTGTATGTGCCAATAAGATCTTGGAAATGTGAAGAGTTTCTCTCTTGGCTTTGAGTCTAGTCCTTGGTGCACCTTCTACACCTTCTCATTTTGGCAGCATGAGTTTTGGAAGCACTTCATTTGATGGAAAGCATGGAGGCAGTAAGAGAAGATGTGGAAAGAAGAAGCTCGGAGGCATGGGGGGATGGAATAATCTATGTCAAAGATATGATCTTCATTGTACCCATTGCAAAAAGAATGGTTCACATGAAGCGACTGACTGTAAAGTTCCATGGGAGAAGATCAAAGAAGATAGAGCTAAAACTTTAGAACCAACGAAAGGTAAAGCACTTGCTCATTACATTGTTGTACATTGCAATATATGAGTAACTGAAGATTTGTTTAATACTTCATACTTCACTTGCTTCTTAGAGAGATCTGCAGCTTCTTCACACAGGTGCAACCTCCCATATGAAATTTCGAAGAGATTTCTTCGAAGACTTTGATGACAATGTAGATGACGTAGTGTATTTTTCATATAGATTAAGTCTCAAACCTTCGAGAATGGCACCATCAATATTAAGTTGTCTGGACTCTCGAATTTTCTTCTGCACAATGTACTTTATCTTCCTGAGTTGCAAAGGATCTTGTTGTCCCTTGTGCACATCATACAACAAGGCCACTATGTTCATATGTCCAGTGGAAAAGTCGAAATACGGAAGGATTCTGAAAACATGGTTGTCATGACCGGAATGGAAGATGGAAGATTGTTGAATTTGAAAGGGACATCTTCCCATACACAAAATTTTGCATACCTTTCTCATCACGATGTAGGTATAATTCCATCTATTATTTTGTGGCATGCTATATTTGGCCATATTAATTATGACAATATTTGTTTGTTGAGAAAGAATGGTGTTTATGGTTTGAAAACTATTCCTAGGAAAATGAAGCAATATGAAGCTTATATCCTTGGAAAACACAACAAACAACCCTTTCATGATTCTACTCCTTATGAAATGTGGTATGGTCACATTCATTCTGTGAGACATCCCAAGGTCTTTGGTTCCACTTTCCATGCCTTGATTCATAAGGAGCAAAGAAGCAAGCTTGATGCAAGGAGTCAAAAGTGCATCTTCTTGGGTAACTCAAATACCACCAAGGGGTATCATCTTTATGATGAGACAAACAAGAAATCCATCCTTTCTAAATATGTAATCTTTCTTGAATCCTCCAAGAAAGACGAAACTATTGAGAGGTAGCTTGATCATCTAGATAGATTCACTTGTGTAAATACATATCATGAATTTGATGATGAGATTCCACATCTTGAAGGGGGGATCCCTTTCTTGGATCAATCTCTAGAATCTCTTTTTGAAGCACCATCTTCCCCACATGAAGAATTTATCACCACTTCATCAAAACCTAAAGTTCATTTGGATGATGTGATCGAGAGGATTGAAAGTGGTAATATTGATGAGGCCAGAAAGACATGAACCAGAATGTCCTCAAGACAAGATGGAGGTAATGTAGATAATTCAAACTTAGGTGATGTAGATGACATGGATGTTTCATATGATTGTGAGTTGATTTTATCTACTAACCTTGAACCAATTTCCTTTGAAGAAGTCAATTCTCATGATGGGTGGAAAGAATCCATGCAGAAGGAATATGATTCTCTCATCAAGAATGGGACATAGAAGTTGGTGGATCCTCCATTCGGAACCAAACCAATCGGCTGCAAGTGGGTATTCAAGAACAAGTATAGATCAAATGACTCACTTGACAAGCACAAAGCAAGGTTCATGGAAAAAGGATTTGCATAGAAAGAAGGTGTTGATGATGAGGAGGCTTTTTCCCCCATAGCAAATGGGCTACTATATGTACTATGTTTTCCATGGAAACATAGAATAGATGGAAAATTCATCAAATGGATGTGAAGACTTCTTTCTTGAATGGAGACTTTAAAGAGAGTGTTTTCATGTCTCAACCAAAAGGTTTTGTTGCGAAGTGAAAATAACATAAGTTATGCAAGCTCATCAAATCCTTACATGGCTTGAACCAAGCACCGTGAGCATGGTATGAAAAGTTAATTGAGCATCTTATGACATTGAATTTCAAGCATTTCAATCTTGATGATACAACTTTTTTTGTCAAGAAGGTTGGAAAAATTGGTGTATATCTTGTAGTATATGTAGATGATTTGTTGATAACATGGAACAATGAAAGCTACATTGCATCCATAAAGAAAGAGTTGAAGAAATGCTTTGAGATGACAGATTTGGGACATCTTCACTACTATTCGAGCATTGATTTGATTCAAAATCCAAGGTACATATTCATCTCCCAGAAGAAGTACATTGGATAACTATTAAAGAATTTTGGCATGGCTGAGTGCAATCTTATTTCTACTCCAATGGAACAAAATTTGAAACTCACATCAAAAGAAGGGAATGAATTTGAGGATGCAACCAAGACAACTTGTGGGAAGTCTTATCTATCTTACTACCACCAGACCAGACATTTCATTTGTTGTTGGGATTCTTTCCAGGTTCATGCAAAAGAAAAAAGAGTTCTAAAATACTTGAAAAGAACTCAAGATTTGAGACTCAGACACTCTAAGGTGGATGAATTTAACCTGATCGAATATTGTGATTCAGACTTTGTCATGGATAGGGAAAATGGAGTATCAACTTCAGGCTATCTCATGAGTCTTGGTTCAACAATTGTCTCCTAGAGACCACACAAACATTAGTTCCATCAGATTCCACAATAGAGGCAGAATATGTGGCAATTGTAGAAGCGACGAAGGAGATTGTGTGGCTTAGGAAAATACTTGAAGATTTTCATGAGAAACAAGTGAATTCTACTCCTCTTCTAGTTGACAATACTTTTGCAATTAAGTTGGCCAAGAATCTCATATTTCATGATCTAACTAAGCACATCAACACAAAGTACCATCTGATTCGATATTATGAAGAGGCCAACACTATTCACTTGAGACATTGTTCCACAAATGAGCAAATTGCGGACATCTTCACCAAAGCGCTTGGAAGAGAAAAAATTGAGAAGTTCATAATGATGCTTGGATTCACAAACACCCCTTCAGATTAAGGGGAGGAATGTTGGACATGTAATCCTTGGTATTGTGTTATTGTAATCATTATGTAAATATGAAAAGTCGTAAGCGATGGGAAGATTCATCTGTTTGAGAATACAAATGGTTACCTAGATTGTATTTATGCATCTCTCATATCAATGCAATACACATCATTGTGGAGTTGTGTTTGTTTCCTAATGCATGACCTAACAATTCTTTTATGTTGTTTTTAAAAAAAATTATGTTTTCTTTTTCAATTTTTGTGTTTTAGATTTAGTATTTTAAGGGTCATTTTTTTTTAATTCAAAATAAAATGGCTTTTACTTCTTTTTTTAATTCAATTTTTTTTTTTTTTTACTAAAACTTAGTGATTTGCATTTTTTTCAACAACAATTCTTTTTTTCTTTATTTATAAAAGAAAATTATTTTTTCTAAAAAAAAAAGAATCTGTTTAGGGATGTTTTTTTTCCAACTTAATTATTTTCTTAATGTAAATTATTAAGAAAAAAAAATTAATAAATAAATTATCAAGTGATGACACTTTTAGATTTAAGAGTCGATTTTTAGTGTTTTATTTGCGGTGGTGTTAGTGGTAAGGCCATAGTTTCAATTAGGTCATAGTTTTAACTAAAAAAAAAGTGGTGCTACTAGTAGCGTCACTTTTCGATTCGATGATCAATTTCGGGTTTCTGTCTGCAATACCAATACCATGATTTTAAACAAGTCGCAATTTTAACCACCTCTAAAAGAAAGGGTGCTACGGGTAGCACCACTTTTAGAAACGGGGATAAAAATAACAACTCTAAAAAAAAGAGAAATTTGGAGAGTTCTCGTTAAGTTGGTAACTGTGTTTACTATAATTGATCTAAAAGGATAGGAAAAGGAGAAAAAATGGGCATACTTTATGATTCAATCCACTACTACCTTGATGACATTCTTTCCTTCGAACTTGGGTAGACCTGTAATAAAATACATTGAGACCCCTTCCCAACATTGACTTGGTATAGCTAATGGTTGTAGGAAACCAGGGGTCTTGATTTTCTCTCCCTTATTTTGTTGGAAAACCACACATTCAACCACAAAATTTTGAACATCAGTTCTAATACCTTCCTAGAAAAAGTTTTCCTTGATCCTGTGATAAGTTTTCAAGAACCCTAAATGTCCTCATATAGGAGAAGTGTGCAATTCCAAAAGGACCTTTTGTTTGATTTGGAAATTCTTACATAATATAAACGATCTTAATACCATAGTAAATCATTCTTCCACACAAATTTATCTAATGTACTTGGGTCCTCTTGTAGTTGTTGAATGATATTGCATACCTTTTGATCTTGCTTCCATTATGTCCTTGCTTCTTCCACCCAATAAAATTGTGGAATGGACATAACACACAGTGACCCCTCTATGTCTTCTTCTTTCCTTGAAAGTGCATCTGCTACCATATTTTGTTTTCCTTTTTTGTGTGCAATTTAATTCATAACCTAGCATCTTTATAAGTCATTTTTATTGCTTTTATGAATATAATTGTTGTTCCAAGAAGTACTTCAAACTATCATGATTTGTTTTACCTTAAACCATCTTCATATTAGGTAAGGGTGTCATTTCTTAACTTCATGTAATATGGACAACATTTCCTTTTCATAAATGGGCTTGAGTAAGTTCTTTCCTTTAAGTTGACTACTTCCAAAGGCAAGGGGTCTTCCTTATTGCATTAAAACTACACCAATGCCATGTCCTAAAGCATCACATTCCACAATAAAGGTTTTTGTGAATTCGGGCATGGTTAGGACAGGAGTCGTACACATAGCCTCCTTAAGATTCTCAAAATCGTTGGTTCTACTTGAATCCAAGAAAATGTCTCATTTTTTATTAGCATTGTTAGAGGTGTTGTTATTTAACCATAATTCTTAACAAACTTGCAATAATATCCTGTCAATCCTAAGAATCCTCTAAGATTCTTCAGGGTTTTTGGAATTGGACATTCCCTCATAGATTTAATTTTGTTGGGGTCCATTTTGACACCTTCATGAGATAGAATATGACCTAGATATACAACTTCTTGAACCCCAAAGAAACAAGGATTTTCATATAGTTGTTTATCTTCCAATAAAGTTTAACACCATGTCAACATGTTGTGGATGTTTTTCCCACAATTTCTTGTAGATTAGTATATCATCAAAAAATACTAGCACAATTTTTTTGAGTAACATGAGTTTGAAAATAGAATTCATCAAGCTTTGAAATGTTGAAGGTGCATTAGTAAGGCCAAATGGCATCACCAAAAACTCATACTAACTTTCATGTTTTCTAAAGGTTGTTTTGGGAATGTCTTCTTGCCTCATTCTTATTTGATGATATCCTGAGAAGAGATCCAACTTAATAAAAAAAATTGCTCCTTCCAGTTCATCTAATAATTCATCAATGATAGGAATAAGAAACTTATCCTTAATGGTCATTTTGTTGAGCTATCTATAATCTGGATGCATACGCCATGAACCATCCTTTTTTGTAACCATCACCACTAGTGAAGAGAAGGCACTTTGGCTAGGTTGAATGATGTCGGCCTCTTAACATTTCTTGAATCATATGTTCAATCTCACACTTTTGTGCATATGGGTACCTGTAAGGCCTAATGTTAGGTGGTACACTTTCGGTTTGCAAATTAATAGCATGGTCATTATCTCGAGAAGGTGGAAGACCCTTAGGAATTGATTGCCGATAACTTTAAGACGATAACGTTTGGATATCCAGTGGAATAGAAGTTCTAGATGTTTGAACATCTAGTGAGCACAATTGTCCAAGTACACCATGGTGTCCCTTTTGCATAATTTTGTCATGTTGTTAGAGATTATCACTTTAAAAGGCTTCGCTTGGATACCTCTGAGTTCAGTTTCCCTTCCTTCTTAGGATAATCTCATGAAAAGTTCTTGAAAATAAAGAGCCATTGTTTCCAATGATTGTAACCATTGGACTCCTAATACAACATTAGCACTACCTGTTTGGATTGCAAACATGGAACTATCCAATAAATACTTCCCCATGTTGAGTTGAATACTATGGCACTTTCCTAAACAATTTATGGTACCTCCATCTACAATCATCACTTGAAACTATGGAGCTAGATATCCTAAGCAATTAAGAGGTTTCACTAATTTGCAATTAATGAAGTTATGGGTACTACTAGAGTTAGTAACATTGTTACCTTTTTCTTTTTGATATATCCTTATATCTTGAGGGTTGATGCAGTAATGATGTTGGCCAATCCATGAAAAGATATGGTTGGATCAGTAGTCTCTTTTGGTTCTATATCATGCGATGGTTCCAATTCTTGGTCTTCTTCTTCACAATCTATGTAGAATAATTTATTCTCACCACATTTACACCCCTCATTGTACTTGCTATCACAATTGAAGCACAGTGTTTTGTTCTTCTTTCATCCATTTGTTGAGGTGTCAACTTTGTAAATTGAGTGAAAGTAGAAAAGGGAGCATGGTCCTCTCTATAGTTGTTAGAAATCGCTCTTTTAGTAGTCATTTTTACTTTCCACTTTCCTTGCCATACTAAAAGCATGCTCTAGGGATTTAGGTGTGAAGAGACACACCTCATGTTGAATGTTTTCATTTAAAATGCCTATAAACAGATCTAACAAAATAGACTCTGGAATGTTCTTTACCTTGAGACTTAGTCTTTGGAATTGTTGGATGTGCTTTGTAAATGACCTATTTGCCGAAAATTTATTAATTGACTAAAGAATGTATTGATCTTGATATCCCCATAATGTGTTATTAATTTATCCATAAAAATGGACCAATAGATAATAAAATCATTTTCTCTTTTACAAAGCCATTGATACCAAACAAATTGATCATTTTCTAAATACAAGGATGCAAGAGTTACCTTTTGTAAGATTGACACTTGGTGTAGATCAAATAATTGTTTCATCTAGAATATCTATGTTATAGGACACATGTATAATATTTCAGATCTATTATTGAAATTTTTACCTGGAATACTATGCTCTGTCTACTTTCCAAAGAAATCGATGGCACTCAATTTAGACTTTTCAAACTTTAAATATGGTACTCCTATCAACAACACATGTTTGAGACTAGTTTTAGGACTAATCAAATAATCCAAATTTTGACATCTTGTATTTCAGTAAATAAAATGATTCAAAACTTGAAATTTTTACAACAAATACTTCATAATGTCTCCTCGGGATTTTAAAATTTTCAGAGCTTGAAACTTTGCCCAAAAAGAGTTATAGAAAAAATTCCAATATGACTCGTTTGAAATTCATTTTGAGATTAGTCACAAACCCTCACTTCCAGGGGCTATATCTCAAAAATTATAATGAACCAATATCTGAATTGTTTACCAAACGTACTTCGCTATGTCTCCTCAGTCTCCTGAAACTTTCACAGTCTCAAACCTTTCCAAAGAAAAGTTATATCGAAAATTCCAAGATGACTCGTTTGAAACTGATTTCAAGAATAGTCACAAACCTTAACTTCCATATGATATATCTTAGAAAGTATAACAAACCAGTGCATGAAATTTCTACAAGTATCTCAATATGTCTTCGTAGTAGCCTCAAAATTTTGATGTTTGATTTGTCCCATAAAAAAGGTTATAGAAAAAATGTCAAGATGCCCTGATTTAAGGAGCGAAACCCTGGGATCATATACTCTAATACCAAATGTCATGAACCAAACTCCAAAAAATAGCCAATGAAAAATCATCTTTGAAGGGGAAATCTCATTTTACAATATATGTAATGCACAAAACAAGATGAGTTGATCATAATCTTGGTCTCCCTGGTATATATATAGGAGACCAAGTGTCCAATTACAGTTAAAAGGTCTAGCCGACAATGCTAATATA
>ML792200.1:69326-99653 GCA_009831015.1 Picea engelmannii
TGTAATTTCTATAAATGTTGTGTTTGCAAAATTGATCCATTTGCATAAGAACACTTGAATTAAAACTTGCAAATATTTTCAAGAATACAAGTCTTTATCATTTTCAGATCACTGATGTTGTGATTTGGTCTGATTTGGTCGCAGTCTCTTGAGATTGTTGAGAGCAAAAAATCAATTTATATATGGATGAAAATTTCATTTTATATTTAAATAGATTTTTGAATAATAATTTTGAGAAACTGTAAGCCAAATCACAACATCACAAGTCATGACTTTGTAGGTGTTGTAGAATATTTTGAGCAGCGATGTCTTTCCAATGCCGACCATTCCATATACACCAAACACGCCAACTTGTAGAGTTTCAACAAACAAGAGAGTATTCAAATCTAATATAAATGGAAGCACAAGTGGAAGCATGGTCCGGCGACTTAGGTTGGCCTCTCAAACACGACCATGTTCGTGTTCCAGATGGATTAAAGGCCAAGTAAAACGTTTTATATTTTTGGTGGTTTTTTTTTCCTGATTTTCAGTGATCTAAAGTTTTTAAGACCTTTGAGTAAAAAAATTGCTAACAATTTTTTCAGAGTACAAAATTTTTTCTATGTTGAATCCTAACGAAAACGGGGCATTTTAGTGTTTAGACGAGCTGATGAATTAGAACGTGCCAGAAAAATTGATGAAAGTGTGAAGGTGTGCCCTAAGCCATGCTCCTAGTGGCAGCAGCAATGACGGGAAAACAACTGTACCTGACTGTAATACGTCTTTCTCTGTAATGGAAAATGCAGATCCTTCTTTTCTTTGTGCTAATGCTTGAGAGAAGACTCTTTGATTTTTTTTAACTATTTTATGTATCCAAAAAAGGAGATAAACAGGTGTAATTGAGCACTGAAATGATTTGGGATTACCAGCATTATTAATGGTTAGAATCTTTATGAAGAGTTTTAAAGCATGTCTCATGTTAATCTGTGTGGTAATTACAGAAAAGCTAAATTTATTGATTTTAAAATAATAATAGTAGATTAATTGATTGTTGGTAGGGTTTATGATTTGCTAGGTTAGAATCGATTGTTAGAATGAAATATTGAACTTCTCATAAAATCCAGTGAAAGAGTGTGAGGCTTTTGTAACTCCGAGACATAATATCGCTTTTCTCAGCTCCAGAGATGATCCAATTGCACGGGTACACAACTTGTTGGAAGTAAAAATTTAGGTTTAGGGTTTTTCCCTGGAAATAATTCGAGTGTCCCTCAATTTTCAGATCGAGCTAACCGAAGCCATCAAGGTTTGTCACGACCAAGGTATGGAGGCTTGAACCTCATTGGAGGAGAGGGGCCTGGGCCATATGATGCCTTCAAGCCCTCATAAGACGATACTGGAGGGGATGGCTCGAGACTCTGTCATTTAATGATCCAACTAATCCAGAAACAACGTTCTTTCAGTCGCCTGCAGGGTCATTTCAGGTTTCTTTGTTGGAAGAACTATCAATAAGAAAAGTTGTAAGAAGAATTTTGGTCTTGAGGGGTGGTTGTTCTCTAAAGGATTTGATTGTAGATCCTCCTTTCTTCTCATGAGAATCACTGTGCTCGGAAGGATTTGTTTGCAGATCCTCCTTTCTTCTCATTCACTGAAAGGGAATGTCGTTCCACTTGAAAAGCAGATAAACCCTTCTTTAAAGATTGTTAGAAACGTGACTAGTCCTATTTGGGGTTTTGGGTTTGTGGAGGAAAGAGCCTTTCCCTGAAGAATTTTTCTAGCATTACAAAGGATGGAAAAACTCAAATCTTGGAGGCTAATCACAAGTTAAAACTGAAGAGGAAAATAATGAATTGACAAAGCTCCGAGGTAAAGATGACTTTGGGCAAAGGACATTAGACTAGCATTACGAAGGATGGAGAATATCAAATCTTGGAGACTAATCACAAGTTAAAACCCAAGAGAAAAATAGTGAAAACACAAAGCTCCGAGGTAAAGATGACTTTGGGCAAGGACATTAGATTATAATAGGTCATAGATTTTATGGGCAAGGTCTTGGTTTAGATATTTCATAATAGGAAGGTCTCCTCCACTCGAAGTTTAAATAATTGGATTCAAGCCTATTGGAGCCCTATTTTGGGTTATGTGCTAGTGTTCCATATTTTGGCTAGGAGGTGTTTAGGATTCATTTTTGGAAGTAGAGAGGATGTGTGGAGAATTTAATGGGTCGCTAGTTTTGGGAGTTCTCCTATTTATCATGAAGGTCGTCGGTATGATTCGTCCCCAGATACAAGGTGACAAGAAAATGCCCAATTTGGGTTATAAGATGTTGGGTTTACCATTTGAGTTATGGTAGGAGGTTATCGGGGCCTTACAAAGTTTTTTGGTAAAGTATTGGAGGTCAATCTTTCTTTAAATTCCAATCCATTTTGGACGGTAGTTGCATGGGTATTAATGGAAATTGACTTAGTGGAGGATCTAGAATATGCCATGGAAATTAAAGTAGGATCTAGAAGAACTCTGAATTTCTTTCTTGAGCAATGGGGAATCTCTAGCTAACATGGAGCGGCAATGGGGCAGCTCTAGCTAACATGTCTCTAGTGAGAGAAAAATAAAATAGTAGAGATGAAGGATGTGAAACCTTTGCCTTCAAAATATATACAAATCCAAGAGCATACTACAAAATAAAAATTCTTTGGTAAGTGTTTATCCCTCCCTTTATTGGCTTTCATTCCAATCTGCTTTTGTGTCAAGGTCAACAAATAATGATGTGGAAGTTTCTTTACATTCTGGGTTGGGGGTTGTTCTAGAGGGGATTTAATTATTCCTTGAAATTATGTGAACCTAAGGTCTATTTCATCCCTTCCTAATAAATTTGGGTGGACAGAAGACTTGGGTTTTTCCTCCTTTACTTTGATAGAGGTTGAAAGATACTTTTTAAGATCTAAGAAAGGTTTTATGAGGAAGGGAGCTAACAATTGTTAGGGGGTTTGCAACAAGACCCAATTCAAGAAACGTCACTCATTCAATAGGGAGAAAATTGTTCCTAAGACATGCTCAAGATAGAAATGTGAAAGAGATTAAACAGGGAATACAAAAATCCTTAGAGCAAGAAAATTCCCTTGCCAAGTTCCTAAATGATAATTCTATCTGTAGACATGGGGGATCTAGGAAGTCACCCAAAAATATTTTTTCTACTTGGATTAGTAGAAATTCACATGCCAAATATCAATTTGATACAAGAAGCCATGGGCGTAGGTTAAACAATTGTTCAGGAACTAGCTCCTTTGTTAAAGCATTGAGTTTTATGTCCATTGATGCAATTGGGAACTCTGGTAGGGTTCTAACGAAATGGAAAAATTGTGTTTCTCTTATAACATCATTTTTTATGGATTCAAGTATTTGGACCAAGTCCATCCTCAAGGCACTCGAAATTGTTATTGTCCTGAAGAGGACAAATAGGTCTTCTAGGAGGCTTTTCTTTTCTTGATCAACATTTTGTTAAGGAGGAGAAGATTGTTATAGGAGGTGATCTTAACTTCACCATTTATGGGGCAGAGGTCTAGGGCTTGAATTCTAGGTTGGATAAAGATGTTGCATATTTCAAATACAAGTTAGAATAAACTAGATTAGTAGGCGTGGAGCCCATTGGAACAGTTTCCAACATGGAAGTAGAATAGAGGAGCGCAATCCTTGATGACAGCGCTAGATCAAATCAGAACTTGGGTAGACGTAGTTGGTTTCTCCAATCAAAGTGTTATTCTTCTTCAAATGGAAAAACTGAATCACAAACCATCAAGTCCCTTCAAATTTAATGACACCTGGTTAGAGGAGGAATACTACAAGGAGTTGATTGAAAATGAATGGATAAGGTATGATCCAAACCAAGGAGAGTAAATCTTCTTCGAGTTTATATCTACTCTTAAAAAAAAGTTAAAAAGGCATCCAAATAATGGGTCGCTCTTAGAACATAAAAAATGGATAGAGACTTAAAGGACGTTAATCTTCTTCGAGTTTATATCTGCTCTAAAAAAGGTTAAAAAGGCATCCAAATAATGGGTCTCTCTTAGAACATAAAAAATGGATAGAGACTTAAAGGACGTTGAGAATGAAATCAAAGAGTTATTTGAAGGAAAGGGGAATGCTCTTTTCAACAAGGAAGAGCTTCTGAAAGTGAAAGAAATAGAGGGGGGAAGCAAAAATCTTGGCCTAGACAGACTAGGTAAGGATTGGAAGATCATGCTCACTAACTGATCTTTTGTTTCTTGGTGATCTTCTTTTATTCATTAATCTGAACGCTAGAGAAACCAATAAACTAGAGGAAATACTAGATTTGTATGGAAAAGCAATATGAATGGAAATCAATCTCCTTAAATCTTCCATTGGTTTTAATGGTCTCGAAGTTGGGGATCAACAAAGATTAATTCATGAATTTCTTTATCAACTTATTATGCCAATTCTTGTGGTTAGCTTCAATAGTTTTCTTGATGATTTGAATCAGTGTTTTGTTTGTTGATTCTGCTAATCCATTTCCCTGAGGGTAATAATTGGATCACTTCCCCATGATTATTCCATTTCTTTCAAAAAATACTTAGTTGTTGTGACAATATATATGAATGGCCTTTGTTAGATTTAGGGTTTATTGGACCAATCACATCTAAACCCCATTGAGAAAATGGTTGCTCCACCATGGATTTCTGTAGTGGCATTGCAACTCTTTTCATTTTTCCTGAGAAATTCTGACATGGGATGCATTTACGAACAAATTCTTAAGTGTCCTTGAACATAGTTGGCCAGTAAAAACTAGCTCTAATTATTTTGTGGGTTGTCATAGCTGGTGAGAAATTTCCTCCACAAACCTCGTTGTGAAATTCATGAATCACTTCTTTAGATTTTGAATTATTTAGACATCTTAGCAATACACCATCAAAATTTCGTCTGAACAATACTCCAAATACTAGAACATAATGATTTTCTTTCATTTTCAAAGTTCTTCTCTCTTTTGAGGAACCGAATTTTAAATAAAATATTATATCTTTATACCATTCATAATTTTCCAAGCTTTTTCTTCGGACTATAGCACCAAATGTTGGGAGGAGAAATACTTAAAGCTTCAATCCTTGTCATGAATTTACATAGACCCTCACCTTTGACAACTTTTAAAGGTTTGATTTCTAAGTCATATTCTTGAAGTTTGGCCAACCAATTTGCCCATATTCTTTCCATGAGTTGTTGATTCAAAAGCATTTTGACAGGTGAATGAGGAACATAAGCAATGACATGAATCGACGTAATGTTTTGTTCATGAAAGAAATTGGGAGTTCCTCTTGCTTCTAATTTTTCTAAGTAAGTATAGAAGAAATGGTTTCATATGAGGAAAAACAATACAATATAAATTCTTTATCAAAATCTAGGCTAACAAGTACATGGGCAGTACTAATGGCTTGCCTGACTTCTGTGAAATCCTTTTCAATTTCTGATTTCCATTCAAACTTTTGATATTTATTTATCAATGTGTTTATAGGCTTGACAATGGTAGCATAATTGGGAACAAATCTTCGAACAAAATTTATCTTACCGAAGAACCTTTTTTATGTTGGAGGATTGCTCAATCATTTATTAATTTGATTCATTCTACGTCAAAATAGACTCCTTCTTTTCTTACAACATACCCTGGCAATTTTCCTTCTGTTATATCAAATAAACACTTTTTAGGATTCAATGATACTTCATACATTATGCACCTTTCAAATGTCTTTTTGAGATGTCTGATATGTATTTCTCTTGATTTTGAATAAACTATTAGGTTATCTTGGTAATTAGCCATGAATTTTCAAACGAAGTCTTTGAAAGCGTGATCCATTGCTCTCTGGAATGTTGTGCCTACATTTTTTAATCTGAATGACATTTTGGCATAAGCCTAAGTTCCTTGTGGTGTTACAAACATTTTTTTTGGTCTATCTTCTTCTCCTACAAGGACTTGTCTATACCTGAAAACCCATCTAACATAGACATTAATGCAAATCATCTAACTTGCTAAAGAAGCATTTCCATATTAGGTAATGGGCAATTATTTTTATGTTGACTCGATTAATATCCCTAAAATCAATACACAAGCGGATTTCACCGGTCTTCTTCCTTACCACTACTAAATTTAAAAGCCAATATGAATGTCTAATAGGAGAAATTATACCACATTTCTTTAATTTCTCAATTTATATCTTTACGAGAAGCTTTATCTTGGGATTTATTACTCTCAACTTTTGTTTGAATGGTTTGGCTCATTCTTTCAGAAGTATGGTATGTTGGAATATTGATTTATCATATTCTTTTCAATCATCATAACTCCATGCAAATACATCTTGAAAATCTTTAAAAAGCTCAGTATATTGATCAATCTCTTCTTTGGTGTAGTCGGTACCCAATTTTATATACTTTGGTGATTCTAGAGTAGCAATGTTTATCTTATGTGTTTCTCAGACCTTTCTTATAGAGGGTTCTTCCCATGGTTTTGAAATTTTATTTTGGTCATATCTCGTAAAGAGGGATTCCAAACTGATATACCTTTTTGGGGAAAGTTTATGACTTTGTTCATGAACTTCTCCCTGTAAGTTATGATCTTCTATTAGATCAACTTTAGTTATGGGATCTGTTATCACTCGAGGAGTCCTTTTAGGTTGTAGATCGAAGAAGCTTGGTAACTTAACTAATATCTTAATGATTTACTCAAATGGCTCAAGTCAGATGACTAAATCAGACCTGCTCTCTCAAGACATGCATAAACATACCAGATGAAAAGGATTTTAACTATCACTGTTCAGAGGGTTTGTAAATAAGTGAATGTATGAAGAATTCTTACTATGCTAGCAGACTCGCATATAAAGATACATGAATGGCCAGTCACAATGAGTAAATGATATTTTCAATTCAACTCCTCAAAGCAAAGATAGGATGATAACTATCAGGCTTTAGACAAACAGAATAAACATGAATTAAACATCCATGTGCAAATATATAATAGATAGGAAAAAGTAAATCTGAACAGGTAATTGCAAAAGAAACTTGTATTAACTGATCTGCAAATGCGAAGCTTAAGTACAGAGTGTGATAAAGTCTCCAAGGTCGAACCCTTTTTTCCTTAGAATTCATAGGCTTTATATCCTTTACAATATAGATCAAGATCCTATAAACATGGATCTGATATACTAAAATAGAATAAAATCAAAACATTTCTTAATAATAGGATCAAGTCCTATTATAAGGGATCAAGCCCTTATCCTAATCTTTAACAATCATCGACAACTCCAATAATCTTTGACATCTTCATTATCATTCAAGGTGATGACAAGGCACTTTGAACTCCTTCTTTGACAACTGAACACTTTTTGACCAAAAATAGAAAGGCCAATAATATCTTCCACCTTAGCATCTGCCTCAAAAATTGGAGAAGGATAATGATCTRTATCCTTTTAATATTTATCTTTCATTTAAAATTGTCCCCACACAATCTAGAAACGAAATCCTTGATCGAGGAAAAAGGAAGAGCAATCTGCCAGTCTTTGTGCTTTCGGTGGCTTAGAGGTATAAAATGGTGAGGGGTAAGCCGCCAAAACTGCAGATTTCAAAACTGCAAAAATTTGATTCTTTGATTTGTATAATCTTCAGGGTTTTTTATCAAGTATTCTACACCTGTTTTTTGCATTCTTGCTCGTATGGTGTTTCTTTCCTTATGGCCTGATGCCTTTGATATGTCAAAATCTCAAAATAGATCAAACTCTGCTAAGACACCTGTGTAACCATGATAACTTAGTCATTATCGGCATAGATATTATATTCTGAAATCACGACCTTGCAAGCATAATAGATTTCGCTAGATCTGTAAACAAAAGGCTCAATATTTCTTTCATCAAGGATTGTTGCTCGATGATGGTGTCACGGGTGAAAGGAATTCAAAGCTCAAGGGATCAGAGCCAAGGGAAGCTCCAGCATTTGCTCGAGATTTTGATATAATTTCCAATGGTAGCTTTGTATTCATTGACCTAAAATCATTCACTGAAGCCACAGGGTGACTAGCTGAATGAGTTAGATTGAACGATGAAACCAAGCCAGAACTTGAGTTGCTATGACCTGGAATAGAAACTTGAAGTGTTCTCAGCCTTGATTGTGAAGTTGGACTATGATTTTGATGTGTCAAATGAGGATTCCGACCCATTTCAGGTCGATGTCCTAGTGCACCTTGACTACTTTGCAGCAGAGATGTTGTCTCAGTGGAAGCATCTCTAATATTTCAAGACATGATACCTGATTTCCAAAGAGAAAATGGCTGACACTCTTCCAACTCCCTTCTAGGAGGTCGCTTCTCCTTCTCACTCATCATAGGTTTATTCATATGAGACAAGGGTCCATGCATCTACCAATCACTGTCAGGAAGAGCGCGTTCCAGGCCCATTCTTTGCTCTCTCTCTCTAAACCTGGCCACTTGTTCAGGTCACTAGGAAAATAATCATAATCAATACCATTCTTGTGAGTTAAGAACACTAGGCCATAACTGGTGTCAGTTGAAATGTTGCATGATGTTAGACTGCTCACTGTAAACATTGCCCAAGCTTCGTTCTCATGTTCACCATTAGATCGGGTATCTGGAAGAAATATTTTTTCAATTGGTGTATTAATACCAAAACAAAAGGGAGATCAACGCTTACAATTGACATGTCAACTTATGCTTGACTCATGGCCTTGAAGTTTGACTTGTCAATTTAGCATATATATTGGGACTGCATGTTAACTCGTGGTTTGATTCATGGAATGGCTTAACTTTAGAGTTAGGCCTATGGATTAACTCATTGTGTGAGTCATGGCTTGGTTATGACTCATGGCTAGCATGTGGGCTTTCCAAAATTTTGTTTTAAAAACCATAAGACCCAAGAGACTAGGTTTGATTTGATTTGAAACAAGACTCGGACTTAGGCATAAGATTTAGGCATGTAGTTTTGGTGTGATATGGCTTAGGTTTAGAATCACTTCGAGCACCCACCACTTTACAACAAAAATGTGTATTATTGTTTGACAGTATAAAACCCAATAAAGCTAGGGTTATAGACTAGGTATCATTTATTTTGCATTTTTGTATTGCAGTTCTAGAGGAAGAAACCAAAGAATTTATGGGCAAGAGTGATCAATGGGAGCTGGATGAAGAATTTGGAGATTAAAACACTGACCAAAAAACTGAGGAAAATGGCAAATTAAGCACGAACGAATGAAGTTCCTCAAAATTTAATAGTACATTTTGAGTGCTAACACGATCATCATTTGTAATAAAATTTACAACATGCTCATCATTTTCAAAATCTTGTAAATATTCTTGATTATTTGGAATTGATGGTCAAAAAATAGTCTTCACATGATAAGTGCCTTGTCCTTAAAAATACTCTATGTTAAATAGGGATGTGGCTACTAGTAGTGCATCAGAATTTTGTTTCTTTTATCTAGTAATAAAAGATATGTTGAAAGAGTTGAAAGAATCCATGAGCTCTGAAACCTTTTTTGCATAACATTTTATCTTTTCCTGTGTAACCTTATATTTCTTCATGGCGTGATTAATAATTTGTTTTGAATCACTAGTGATCACTAAGCTCTCAAATTTTTGTTTCAAGGGAAATAATCATACCTTGAATTAGTGCTTCATATTCTACCTCGGTATTTGTGCATGGAAATTCAAGTCTCATTACATGTGGGTGTATAACAACTTCAAGGATTTTAAAAATGATTCATGCTCCATTTCTAGATTTAGAATATGCACCATCAAAGGACATCATCCAATAACCTTGAAAAGAGTTCTCCTTTTCTTATTTTGGAATGTTGAATTGCTATGAATAAAAAACAACATAGTTTCCCATTCCATTGTCAATATAATTCATCATCAACTCATTCTATTTTTTCTCAAAGAAACAGGTTTTATAACTTCTCTGGGAACTCTAACCATGTTTCCATTCTTGTGAGGAAACATCATACAACTTCCATCGTTCATGATATAACCTCCAGTCATCGAACACCAATTGTTTCCAAGAAAAACTCCATATGTTGGAGGAAGATCTACCACTATAATAGTAAATGTTGTTATGGTATGACGAGCCACAGTTATCCAAGCACAAAAATATTTTATTTCCCCATAAGCTAAGACCTTTCTTGAGGCAATAGCATAAATATTTTCGTCAACCTCATAGTGTTTCATACATTCCATTCCAAGTTCTTGCATGAATGACAAGGGCATGATGTTGTCGGTAGCCCCACTATCAACCAAACAATTGTGCAAAATAACATCATGATTCTCTATGGTGATATAGAATGGTCGGACTTTTCCTCTTGACTTAGTCGATGAAAATCTTTGTTTTTGTTTAGAATTTATAACTGAAACTTCCATTCTTTTCTCTGAATCATCAAGTATTCTTAACAAGTTTTCCCATTGTTGTGGTATCTTGACTACCTCCATAAAAGGCAAAGTGATTCTTAGTTTAGATAAATAATCTATTACATTATAGGTCATTAGTTGTGAAGTCTTAGCCTCATTCGCAATAATTTATTGCTTTGTTGTTTCTTCTTGATTCACTTTAGTCTTTTCCTTTTTTGGAGATTCTTTTGATTAAAACTTGTTAGCTTGTGTTCTTGTTTGGACAACATTTTCTTGCAAGATGTCAGACTCTTCATTTTCATTAAAAATGTAAAAAGATGATTCTCATTCATCAGTCTGTATTGATTTTAAACTTTCGTCTTGGATGATATTTGACTCTTGATCAAGATCTTCGAAATTTTCTTCGTCAACAATTTCTTATAATACAACAGCATTGGGATTCGACACTCGAGGTGCTCTTGGCCTTTGTTCTTGACTTATAGCATAATTTCTTATCCTCTGCTCTTGGTTAGGAATTATTCTTTGTTCCTGAGCAGGAACTCTTGGGTTTTGATCTGTTGGAACGAATTTTTTAGCTCTTCTTAATGGGTAAAATCATGAATCTAGGTGTCTATTTTCCTCGTTTTAAAAATATATATATATATTTTTTCAGAAGTTTTTCAACTTTCGGTAAACAAAAGTATTTTTTTTTATTTAGAATTTCACTTTACACTAAAAAAAAAAACGTTTTCATGAATTTTTTTTATCTTTCTATAGACTATTATTTGAAATTTGTTTATTAAAATTCGATATGTCAATTTAGCGATTGTTTGGTAGTATGTTCCTTAAAAATGAAGGGACGGGTAATGAGTTATGTTTTTTGATGTGAATATACTCATTATTAAACATGTGTTTATGAAAAATAAAATATACAACAACAATCCAAACACACTCTATTAAAGTATGACTATAGTTTTGAATTTAACGGATGAATATTATAATTTCTACAATTTTTTGAATTTGACCAATTTGAAAAAGTTGCATATTTTAAACACGTTTAGTGAGACTCCATCTATTTGCCTTAATTTCGATTTAAAAATAAAATAAAATAAGTACCCTTTTGAAGAGGACAATGAAAGGTTCTGTAATATAAATTTTCCATAATTTTCAACTATGTATCATCGCAGATGTTGATTTTTAATTTTACTGAATCATTATGTCATCTAAAATAATATGCAGACAATTTTTTATAAAATTAATTTAAAATGCTAAAAAAAATAAAAATTGAATACAAATTGTATGAAATGAAATTCCATTCAATTCTGAAAATGTTGGTACTAGTTCTGAAACCAGACTCGCAATATTTTAAGGACTCATCTCCTTCCCAAGTTGGAGTAAGTTGAAGTGAACACATACTTTTCTAGAAAGTGCCATAGTTACAGGTTTTCAACTGAACTAATAGTTTGGCTGAAAGTTAGTTTTAACAGAAAAACTAACTTTAGATTTAAATTTGTTGTGATATTTAAAATTGTGATTAGATTTTTCAAGGGTGTTGTTAGATTTAACTTTCGGCCGAAAAATTACCATTAACAATTTGTGTGACCTAATTTTCACAAAAGTGTTACCCAAATTCGTGATTTTACCCTAATATCGTTAACTCGCTTCGCATATGTCGAATAGTCCTATTCATTTGAGTTATTTCCAATCTTTGCTTTATTTCTTGGGTCATAGATGGATCATTCCTTACAATTGGGATAACACCTTGGAAGATTCCCCCACCAATTCCTTGTTTTTCAACATTCTCTGAGGTTGATGCTCCTTGCTTTTCTATAGTAAAGTTATTCATTTACCTTTTAACTTTTCCAAGGATAATCCCACGATCAGCATTTGTTATTATCATAATTTCTTCCATTTATGTTTCTTTGTTCATATCTCCATCTAAGTCTTCTATTTGGGAAACTCTGATAGCATATTTTACATTTGTTGGTATGGAATTCTTATAACATCTGAGTATAACTAGATTATTTGGTTTTTTCTCCTTTCGAATTTGATTTAGCATCTTGAAAAATCACAAGTTGAAATCTTTGATTCTCTGTCCCTTTTTCAAATGGATTTGGGTGAACTGTGTGAGCAATGTATGGTATGCAACTACGGTTGTATAGATGTTCATGAACATAGATTCCAAATCATCAAATGATGAAATTGACCGAGCAAGAAGAGACATGTACCATTCATAGGTCGAGCCTATCAACGTCTGCAGAAAAAATCACACCATTACATCATCATGTTCTATTAGATGGATTTCACACATAATCAAAAATTGGTCCATGTGTCTATTTGGTTCCATCACTCTGTCTCCTGAAAATACTGGCAAGACTCCTTGTGGAAGAGTAGGTAATTGGTGTTGTTCCCATTGAAGATTGAGTGAGTTATTTCTAACCCTTCTTCGCATAATTCTTTGTCTCTAGTGTCTTTCTTCTTGATTCTCAGGAATTTCATTTATTTCTTCTTTGTCACCCATTTTTTGAGTTTCTCTTGTCTCAGTTATAGATCCTTCTACAACTTCATAATTTTGAAGTTGTTTACTTTTACTTCGTGTTATTGGACCTTTGTATGTTTACAGTATTTTCTTGATTTCCATCTCTTTATCTTTGTATTCTTGTGATTTCTCTTTATTCTTCGGGATCTAGATTTTCCCACGATCTTTCTAGTTATTCTCAGGTTATTGTTGTTGCTATTGTCAAGTTATACAAATGATCCAATATGCTATGTTGATTTCTAAGACCAATTTTCAAATTCGGTCAATTTGGTTCAGGTTGAATCAATAGATTTTGGTCTATGAAACTAGCCTTTTTCTCTCCTGAGTATGGTCGCCAAAAATGTTGATCTAAAATATTGTTTTACAATCTTAAGGTCAACCTCAAAAGGATATGAATCTCCCTATGTTTTTAGATAGGTGGTACTCCTATTTTTCTTATGAAATTATAAACAGAAATAAACAAGGTCTTAGAAGGACCAGACTTTTGAAAAGACCAACATTCACATTTAGAACGGTACCTGAGACTAGGACCAGGTATATTTTAAAGGGAATATATATAATATATTACAGAATACATAAACCAAATGAGTATGATAAATAAGAGGCTGACATTTCCATCTCAACATTTATCAATATAGTAAATAGTGTCCATAGTAAAGAGATAAGAAATATGAACCACATACATAAGATAACTTTAAATGATCATTCCATTAAACACAAAAAATATTATGATGGATAAAACATTTGGAAACTCAAGCTTCAAATCAAAGTAATTGAGAATACAATATTGTAGTATCCCAAGTAGTTCTCTCGGGGTCTCAAAAATTAATATAAGTCTTTAAAGAAAAGAGATGAATTTTCCCTTCAAAGAGGACTTGAAAGGGGCTCCCGCGGACCATAAAATGAAAAAACCTAGAAGATAAGAGGAAAATAATCAAGGATCAACGTGGTTTTCATAGAATACTGAGAAATAGAAGGTGGTATGACAAATGATTGTGGAAGAAATAGACATAAAGGGGAACAAATTTGTTGTTTGGATAACTATGATGGAAAGTTATCGTAACCATTTACTTGCTTGGAGGTGTTTCTTTTATATATTCATGTTGTAGTTGAGGTGGCATAACCATTGCAGTTGTTTATTGATTTTTTGACTCAGTAATTTTGATTAATTCCCTTTTCAACCACTCCTCAATATAATCCCTTAAAAGAGTTATAGTAATTCTATGCTTAGTTTTAATTTCAAATCATTCATTTCCAAATTCTATCAGATCCATGTCTGATTGATGCAACATGTCATCAACTTCATCATTTCTATTGATATAAAGAACTAATGATTTTTCAACTCCTTCTTCGTAAAATTCTATCATTTCGGTAAATTCATTTTCCCAAGCAACTTTTAATGCATTAAGTTGTCCCATTCAGGTTTCATTTGATAAAATCATGGTATCCCTCAATAAATCGGGACCATCAAGTTCCTTCATAAGATCCACAAGATTAAGAAACAAATCACTTTTTTTTTTCAAAACATCAATTGCATTTATTCAAATCTTTAATTCTTCTCAACCAAGATGCATTGACATATTCCATCTAGTAAGTTGAAGGGAGTTTTTGATCTTTTCTATGAGCTTCACCTAAGCTCCAGACTTTATCTGAGAATGTACTCACAGATTCCTTGTAAAATCCTTCATCATTTTCCATGTCCTTTCGCAGATATTCCTTGAAATTTTGTATTCTCAATGAAAAACTAGCAACACTTTGAGCAAGGTCCAAAATTTCTTGAATTATCTCAATTATTTTATGTATGGAATTGCCAACATATTTTCTTATTGCTTCTAATAAACTTGAAGGGCCTTTATATTTACTGCTTCTTTCTGCAACATTTTCCAACACAAGTGCAGGTTGGATTGAATTCAAAGGCTCTAGAAACAATGGTCCTAGTATCAAGGAAACTTCTAACTTTTTTATCATGTATTTCAACTTTGAGTTTTATTTTCCCATATTATCAACATACTACTTCAAAGATTCTCCAATTGCTCTATCGAACTGTGCAATTTTTTATGGTGCAACTCCATCAAAATCAATTGATGACTTTCATCTTTCCGATTACTTCTTATTTTTACTATTGACTTTTTCCAATAAAAAAAAATTGTATTCACGATTGTAGGTCGCATAGTACAAAGTAACATATTCCTCCTCGAATATTTTAGGTTCCTGGGTAATCAGGGCTTCATCAATTTCCCTGTTTTCCATTAGTCTTTATGCAAACCAGATAGGTTCTTCAATGAGCTCATCGATATCCATTTCTCGTGGACTTTCCTAGATTTCAAGTATCCTTAACCCTCTTGTTGATGTATTTCTTTCTATTTTGACAGAAGTATATGCAATATGAGATTTTTCAAGACTTTTTCTAGGTGGTTCTTTATCACCACCATCGTCTAACCCTCCAGCTAATACCTTTCTCATATCCATACCACTGTTTCTATTCTTTGTTCTTGATGGATTTCTCTTTTGGGGCGTTTTTGGTGAATTGGGGATTTTATCCTCCACTTCTCTTCCATGTTGTCTGTGACCTTCATTGGTGTTTTTTATTTCTTCCATGTTATATATTGAAACTTGGTATGTCACAATTTCACAAATATATAGATTATTTCCGTCACCTTCTTGAAATTGTTCAACTTTGGTGAAATATGAAGAGTAACCAATGAACTCCATATGTGTAGCGATTTTTTTTATATAGGTCAAAACCCTTAACAAGTTTAACTTCCCTTAAGCCCAATTGTTCATGATGTCCTACAAGTTCGTCGAGGTGGGTTATGTGATTTATAGTGAATTTTTCATGGTAGGGGTATAAATTGTTTTTTCCTTCTATCATAAAATAAATGGTCTCGGGTTTTATATTTTCTGCACATTTCCTCAGTGAAAATTTTATCTGATACATAAAATGGGAGAAGAAAATGCTTTTCTTCACCACCAAACAGTGGGATAACAATAAATTCTTCAAAAATTTCATAAATTCCTTTCTTAGAGAGAAAGGAAGTTTCTTCAAGAGATAGTATTGATGCATCAAGACCAAAAATAAAATTTTTAAACTCTGAAATAAAATAGTTATGAACTAGGTAAAAATTGTATGGAGATTTGTGACTATACAAAGCCGAATACCATGCGTAAACTGGTTCCATCTTAAAATCAACATTCTTTGCCCTCAAAAAATATTCAAATACATGACCATAAGCAATGGAACAGATGAGGTAAGAAGTCATATAGAATTTTTGAGTCATTTTTAAATTACCTAGTTGGAAAGACACCTCACTCAAAATAAGATAACCCCAATCTATAATATATTTTTCATGCAAAGCATAATGCAGCACATATATAACATTTCTTGGTACAAATAAAATAGATTCCATACCAATAATATGGGTGAACAACCATGCAAATTCTCTATATGGGTATTTTAGTGAATTTACATCAATCCTAGAAGCATCGAGGTTACTACTTGGGTCTTCCAAATAACTTCTTAGAAACATCTCCCCTCCTTTATGTTGCTTCATAAATTCATTGGATTCTTCATTTTTAAATCAAAAGGTAGGTGTAGGGAGTCGTAGCATTCTGGAGAACGTTGAAGGAGCTAAGGAAATGGGTTGATGTCCTTGCAATTGAATTATTATTTTCTCAGAGTTGAACTTATTTGTGCACCATTGAACAATTTCTTTGAAATATGTTACTTCTAGACCACAACCTGCTAATGTTATTCTTGAGGTCCAAATTAAGTTTGTTTTATTCTTGGCCAGAGAAAATGTCTTGTAGTAATTATATCCCCTGGACCACTAAAACTCTTGATCCTCATGCCCAAGTGTGTTTAATGTATCTCTGTAATACAACTCTTTTTTTGTACTTGACATTCTTTATCTTCTTTTGGCTTTGACAACAGGTGGTGCTATTGTTGATATTTACAACTTGGCATATTAGTTTTTTTATTAATTTAACCAAGTATTGTCCCAATAGTTCAATCGATCATAAATATTTCTTTTAATGTTGTCGGCTTGCAAGAGATTTGAATTTATTTCAAGTTTTAACGAATGTTTCATGAATTTAATAACGACATTTTTCTTACACAAGTTGCAGCTGATGTGGCAGGGACAATAAATGTGTTGGGAAGTGGTGATGTGATGATGTAGCAAGTCAAAAATGTTAATTATGAGAGTATAAAATGAGGAATGGAAAGTGAAAATTGTATAACGTGGGACTGCGGACCTATGAACACAGATATGAGGAAGAGTAAGGAGGTCTGCACCGAAACTAGAAATATGGCTAAGTATTGGAAACAGTCATTTTGCGGATCGAATAAGTAAGAGGTGCATTTTGGAGAACACAATACTTCAAACCTGCGGACCTAGAAACTAGAAAAAGGTTATCAAATGGTAAGTGGCCCTGCATCTGATTTTTATTAAAATTAGCTAAGTGTTGAAAAAGTGAAAAAGGTACAATTTGGGAAACGAAAAAGTGAGAGGTGCATTTTGAGGAATGCGGGATTGCGGAATTTGTACCTACGGATATACAGACATATGGATCCAAGACTTATTCTACCCCCACTCCACATTACTTGAAAATTGACTAAGTGTTGGAAAGGTTTTGATAACGGATAAAAATACAAACGGGTAAAAATAAATAAATAAGGGAAGAATCCTATGGAAGGTTAAATGATAACACAAAAATGATCACAAATGTGCATCAACACCTTGTTGTCGCTCCTCTTTCTTACTCTATGGCTTATATCCTTTTGTCGTGGAAGTACTAGCATCATTAGCAAGTTTCTCACCATCATTTTCCTTCAATTGACATTGCTTTCTTGCCAGCCTCATTGAGAGTTTTGAATTCAAAAGAATCCCCTCCTTTGTAATATGGTTCCATAATCCACTAATGTATTTGGTCAAAATATTCTTATCCAACAGTCAGCACCCAAATGGATACATTTATTTCCTATAAATTATTGAACTCCATGTACTTGCATTTGTCAAATAATATATCTCCACTTGAACTCCTACTCTTCTTCGTAATCCATTGGGTATAATTATTTTTTAACAAGATTCTTTGTTTTGGGTATTTCATTGGATGAGTGTGAAAAAATACCTAACTTGGTTGTAAATCTAAGCATAGGAAAAATGAAATGAAGGGAAAGAGATAAACATGCAAACATCACAATTAATAACAAATCATTATATAAAAACAAGCAAGCTCTAAACTATGGATTTATTGCTTTAAATGTAGTTCCAACTCAATTATTTGGGGAAAAATTAATAAATTCTTTATTACACCAATGGAAAAGTATAAGAATTTACAATAAACACCTTGGAAGAGTTGTTGCATCAAGATGGTATCTAGACTCTCTGTGGGAGGGTATTGTTCCTCCTTGTATGCTTAATCACAAGGGTCTCTATGATGGTAGAAATAAGCTCCCTTTTGTTTGGCCACAAGTTAATGACAAAGAGGGTAAGAAAAAATAGGGAATGTGAGAGGATGAATAATGTCTTCTTTAAGCCTCTCTTGACATTCTAAAAGAATAAATTTACTCTCCTTTACTCTATATTAAATTCATCACCATGACCTATTTTTATAAGTGAATAGTAAAACCCCAATATAGATGTATTTTCTATATGAACTCTCCCAATGTATTAGTGAGGGTCCACAAGATTATTAGGCATTATGAGAGACTAAGTGATTGGCATTGATAAAGATGAGGATCAAAACAAGTCCACATGTTCCCATTACACCACATAAACACAAATGTGTGTATTTATGAGCCTCAGACTAACCATTTTTTAGGTTTATAGAGGTTTTGTGGTTCTTGACGGATTTATTGTATGACCTACACAAAAAATAGATGATAAAATGCACCACTCAAAATAGTCAATTAATGGTTTAGCCAATATAAGTGAGGTACAAAAAGGCCATCTAGTGATATATTGGGTCACATGATATGGATTACACATGAAATGGTGATGTTCCCAAGAAAAACTACTCAAATGGTATATGTGAGCAAAATTAGGCTAATAATAGTCTTGAAGTCCCTTAATCCACAACTTAATTATGCTTGATTACATGTAAAACTTGGCATAAATACTCTCATCATAGCACGCTTAACCTTCCATATGTAATCAAGAGAAATATATTTTATGTGTATTAAAGAACTCATAGCACTTGAAATAAACCTCTAATTATCTTAACTAGTTGCTTAGTTTTCTAGGATCCTTATGGCCATCACAAAGCTTGATGTCAAATTTAGACTTGACTTTAAATGGATTATTAAGGAGGATGATAATCATCTTATCCATGAAATATTCCACTCTAACCCATCCTGGGTTTGTCTAGTATCCTTTTTTCACCTATGGGTGATTCAACTTCTTCATTCTTGTTCATATCATCCATTACTCGATCTAAATCTTGCATCATGTTAACAATGTTATCTACTTAAGACTCCTATATCTGGAATATTTCTCCATTAAGGTCCATATCATGATTATATATTATTTCATGTCCTCTTGAAGCTTTATTGTGGGGTTAAACCTTGAAGCAATATATCTGCACTCAACAAATATCTTTTTGTTGAAGGGTGTTGTCATTGATGTCAAAGGCATTCATTGGTGATCAACATGAAGGAGCCTATAGGTTTACTTGAAGGAGTATCCAAAGTGTTCCCCTTATGGTGTAGCTTTAATCATGGCCCTCACGGGAATATGCTTTAAAGAATCTTACAATAAGCCCCTACATTCAAGTGAAGAAGCCTACAAATGTCTAAGATCAATATTGCAAGATGGAGATTGTTGAAAGTATTATTTGTGGTCAATTTGGATACCCTATATTTGAGGAAATTTTTACCCTACATAATTAACTCAAATGGAATCAAAAGTTACATGGTTAGAAATATTATTCTTAGACCTTTCCAATGGCATATATAAGTCCCTCTAAATCCCTAGGAATGAGGAGATATGAATTTTTTCATCCAAAACCTAGCAAAAAAATTGAGGTCAGTTCAACTAATTATTGGGGACAAAATTACTATAAATACTGGATAGAATTTCTCATTTTTTTAGCAACCAAGCAAGAGATCAAGTATGAGGTGTGAAAAAGGTGTTTGGGGTGTCTTTTGGTGTGAAAGAGAAGTGTAAGGGCTTATCATAAGGTCTTTCTTATTCTCAAGGTATGTTATAAGGTTGTGATGTTGTTGTATGCTTTGCTATGAAGTTTTGATGTTTTCGTGAGGTTGTTGGAGTTTATATGTGGAACCATGTGGACCTTATCTATGTGGACCCAGTTTGTGAGGCTCGTATTTTGTATATTTTGGCACATTATTTGAGGTGTATCCTTGGAGATCTTAGCACATGTTTTTATGTGGTTGTTGGGTTTTATTTGTGGACCCGTGTGGACCTAGGATCTCTATGTGGACCTATCTTGATGATGATTATGTATCAATGATAATGATAGATATAGTGGCGATGTGAGTGACAAGTTGACTCTTTTATATAAATATTTGAGGGTGGAAGGAAGGGGCGAGGAAAGGGGGTTGGAGCCTCCTTCCAGTTGAAACTGGAGAATCTAGAGAATCGTAGCTTCCTTCGGGTTGATGCTTGTAAATTAGGGGGTTGGTGCATCCTTCCAGTTGAAGCTGGAGAATATTGGAAGTTGTAGTTTATTATTAATGTAATCTTTTTATTATATAATAAAAGAATTATGTGGTTTTCTTCCATTTGGATTTCCACGTAAATCTGTTGTGCACTATGTATGTTTTCTTCTGCTCTTTATTGTATATCAGGATGCATTTATTTGATTGAAAAGTTAAATATTTTGAAAGGTGATAAATTATAATTGATACTGATTCAACCCCCCCCCCCCTCNCCCCCCCCCCCCCCCCCTCTCAGTATCAACACTTTTCACAATGCATTACGACCTTAGAAATCAAACAGAAAACCATCCCAGATAACCAATTGATATGTATTCCAATAGGCAAGTCAAAATTCCCCAATGAATCCATTATGGATTCTATTATAACAAATTAAGTCCTCAGTCTATGTTTATAAACCATGTGTGTCAACATATATTATGCATGAAATACAATAATAACAAAAAAAACTATCCACACAACAATTCTCTATATAATACACCAAGAAATTTCCAGTTTGAGAACCCTTTGGGAATAAACTCCAATAATTCTTAATTTGCAATATAAATGCTTGAAAATTTTCTCGTATGTCTTTCACAAGCTCAAAACCACCTTGGTAAAGTTAAATCACTCTCACTACTATCTCTAGAACCTTCACAAGTTCACTAGGCAATTTTTCCTATAGTATCGCGGTATGATTCTTCTTTCACTATCTTCAACACTTTAGCCTCCCAAAACATATCTCTATAGTCAACTCAGAGACAACAACAATAAATACAAACCCTTCCAATGTCTCTAGTTCTTTTTCAATCAACCTTATGTTAGGAAATGCAATGTGGAAAATGGAAACAAAGGGCCATTTTATTAATATATCAAGAAATATGTACAGTGAATATCATGATGGAATATTATGCTCACATAGACCTAAATAGTCTAGCCAAATTTATATGAGAAATGATTTACTAAAATACCTAAAAAACAAATTAGGTGTTTAACTATTATCACCTTTGTTTTCTTAATGTTCTATTATTATTTACAATGATATAAACATTTTTTGAATCACTATGGACAACAATCTTCCCCTTAATTCAAAAAAATTCCAAAATCAATGCTCAAGCAGGTACAAAACACTACTAAAGTAAAATTTGATACCTCATGAAACCAATAGTCTCATGGTTTAATTCTCATGATCTACGCTACCAGTAACCTATAAACATGTTTTCAAGTTTAATGATGTATAAGTTTTCCCCTCCATACATTTGAATCAACTTGTAAAACTTGGAACATGTATAGAAATGTCCCAAATGTCAACTACTTCTTGAAGCAACCTGTTGACAACATCAAAACATGTATAATCACTATTGTCTACTACAACCTACCATCATCATTTACCCAAAACATGAACCACCCATAAAGGATGTATGCCAATAAACACTTGATAACATCACAACTGTTGATAATTCCTTATACAACCTACCATCAACATTTATCCAAAACATGAACCACCCATAAGGATGTATGCCAATAAACACTTGATAACATCACAAGTGTTGAAAATTCCTTATATTGAAATCTAACCTCTATCTTTCTTCCTTTCAAATGAGAGATAGGGAAGCATAGAAACCAAATAAACTTACCTCCCCTAAAAGAGATAAAAAAAAAATACACCATTGTTTTTAGCTACTTAAACTACTCGAAAATCAACTAATGCCTAAATAAATAAATAAACACATGCAAGCTAAAAATTGTCAAAAACTTTCCTATGACTTCAAGAAAAACAACTAAACTCATCTAACCTTCTTATTTAGCTTTAGACGAGGTAAGATTACCAAAAAAAACTCCTTGTACATTAAAAATTCGCTTTATTATTTTGAAATTCGTGTATCTCAAAAACACTTTCAAATAGCATAAGCACACAACAAATAACCCAATACACCTACAAAACACAATGTCAATGCTCACCATCCTCTCTCATATTTACCACCATAGTCTGTCTCTTCTCAAATCCAATCCACTCCAATAGAATGAGATACCTCATAATATATGCTTCAAAAATGATTGACGCATCCTACAAACAACACCTTTAGCATCGATTAGCTCTGAACAACAATATTTTTCTAACTTGCATAAGCTTATTTAAGAACACACCTTTTATAAAATGTATTATATCAAAACACAAACATCTATATCATCAACAAGTGTACCTTAAAAACATAATATCAAAGAATATCAACCAATTTCATAACTTGTAAATATGCATTTATATATCAGGGCCATTTTTTTTATGCACAACACTAGTGTGCCAATATGAGCATAAGGTTTTGGAATGAATGATCAACAAAAGAAAATATTCTATAAAGCATCGACAATCCTTAACCTGATTGTAGATTCAAGTCATCAGAGGGCCCGACGATAAAGTTAACCATTTGTTGTTGGGCTCTCTAATTACCCGAATGGGTTATGATTAGGGTAAAGAATCAATCAAGTATGGCTATTTTTTGCATCTTCTATGGATATTTTTCTTAAACAATCTAGTGCTCAGGAAGATTTCTAGTTATTGGAATTGACAAGTCCAAGAAAACTACCAAAGATATTATAATGGCCAATCAATTCCACCCAGTATCTTGACATGGTACTTGTTGTTTCCATCATACGCAGTTGAAAATTATATCCAAAAATATGATTCACACTTTGGCTTTGATTAGTCGCTCTTCTTGTCAACTAACTAGCCATAGGACCGGTCCAATAAAACTTCAATAACCATCTCTATGTTAGCAACGACAATTATAAAAATAAGTTCCAAATCAACACTCTTGCCACTTATATTCAGGAAATTGTACAACCTTGTTTATTTTCCACAATATCATGGAGAAAATGGATTGTTTCCTATGTGAATTTTTCCAACAATTAATATACATGTTTTCACTTTCTTTATGATTTCAACAAATCCTTATCCAAAAATGAAAACATCTTATGCATATGTCATTCACTGAAGGGACAAAGAAGTATGGAAAGAATCTTCAACTTTACAATGTAGAAATTCTTCAATGAATTAAAACAAACTTTTAGAAACTCTCAAATCATTCAACTCTTTTCTAACAAATTACACCATTCAAGCTTGAAGTATCTTCCTCCTTCCTCTAGGTTCAAGGAGTCCATGGCATCAATTTCTCTCTAATACTAGTGACAGGAAATGTGACATTTTGTTGGATGTATGGATTGACCTGGGTTCTACCTTAGTTCTCCAACAAAACCCTTTTCACCATTAGCCCTTCTAGTAAACCAGAAGGCTACACTGTGCATAGAGTGCACAGCGCAATCTCACCCAAGATGGTTTATGGGTGACTATAGGATGCAGATGTCTGAAGTCATGGAAGGGATTGGGGATGTTTTTTTACAATTGTTCTTCTATTTTAACATGCATCCTTATCATAACATTCATCAAATCTATCATTTTATCCATTAAAAACATTCATCATATTAGTGCAAGTTGTAAATAAACCCTAAATGATGCATTCATCTAACCATTCAATCATTATAAAGCATATAAAAATAATACATCACACATAAAGACACCAATTTACCGTGGTTCATCCCCCCTAGGCTACATCCACAAAGATCTTTTTCTTATTTATTTATTCTTCATAAAACTAGCTTTGTGCACATTACATATTAGGTTTAAGCATAGTGCATGTGAGGTTGACCAGTGTTGCACCAAGCTCCACAGCTTGTGACCTAACTCTCAGTTACATCTCAACATTA
The DNA here is from genome assembly GCA_009831015.1 of Picea engelmannii. NCBI lineage: Eukaryota > Viridiplantae > Streptophyta > Pinopsida > Pinales > Pinaceae > Picea > Picea engelmannii. The sequence continues at coordinate 93,645 of ML792200.1, forward strand.
AATCCATATGAGCTCTGCACCTCTCAACAATACAAAACCTCAAACTCAAAAAGGACCCTCCAAAAGTAAGTTCTCTCCCTAAAAATGGACTCCAAAGATAGATCTCCTCTAATTACCTCATACATCTTCTATTTATACTACAAAATATGGTTTAAAACCCTTACATTGACAAAAAAACCTAACCCTAAGTGGACTCCACTTTCCCACATTCCACTTTCCTTTTGCGCGGTTAGTCTTCATCCTTACTTTGACTTCCTTCTTTTTCAGTGTGCTACTTCATTTTCCCTTTGTCACGCTGGTCTTCCTTCTTTTCTGGCGTGCACTGCTTCCTTTGGTCCATTATTCCTCGCTTATTGTGCTTACTCCTAAAATTTCCTGCTCCAACATGCCCCGAATACTAACTTGTGGCTCATCCCGAGCCACTTAGGCTTAGTTCACTTGTTGCAGTGCTACCTCTAGTACATGAAACTTATTTTCCAAATATGTCACTTTCTACTTTGCTTGCACACTCTTTTCTGTTGGTATCTCCACATCATGCACTATCATGTGCTCTTTTAGAACTTCCTTGCTTTCTACATGTTCATGTGCTAGTCTTCCTTTCTCTATTTGCAGTTCTTCTATCATTCTTTCAGCCTCTTGCTGCAATGGCTCCAATTGAGCCTTCCTTGCTTGTTTTTATCCTTGTGTTGCCTTAAGTTCTGCTTGCAGGTTCTTCATTTCCAATGCACTCTTCATCCTTTCCAGAATGGCCATTTATTTATGACTCTTTTTTAAATATTGTACTTATGTGGTCACATTTTCCTAACTTTGATCCATTTGTTGTATCATCTCATCTCCTTTGAGGCTAGTCCAAATGTGAGCAATCATGTCATACATTTCTGCAACTTCTTTTACTTCATGCACTATGCTATCTATGTGTGCAGTAGCCTCTTGCTCTCTTAGTTCACTCACTTCTAGGGGTGTTATTGGAGTCAGTTTTTTTATTAAATATGTTATCTTCTGCTTATATATCTCCATTGTCTGTGCAATCTTGTGTATCTTTTCTTCTGTTGTGACCTCCAGTTCCTACGGGCAGTTTGGTATGTTGTTGTATACTTCTGTGAGTTTCTTCTCTAGTTTTTTTGCGCATTGTTTCTCCTCCTCCTTATCCAGTGTTATTTTCTCACAACTTACCTGTAATATCTCCTTAACCTCCCTGAAGAACTCTAGGTTGGTGGCATACACCCTAGATCTATATTGGACCTCCTGCATCACACTCACATGTAACCCATATAACTCCTTTGTGGGTATGTGTGCCAGAACCAACTCTATATGTTTAATTCCCTTCATCTATTTATGCGATGTCTTCTTGTATACTTCCAACATTTCATGCGTGACCTTAAACCTATCACTACCCTTTACTACTATATGTATTGTCTCTTCTTTTTCTTTTTGTACTCGTGCTTCATGTGCTTTTTCTTTCTGTTGCACTGTATGATGATGCATTATACTCATATGTAGCCTCTGTAGAATGCCATGCACTTCTACTAACTTCTCCATAATTTCCTCTCGTTGTACTTATGTTGCAATTATTGCATTCTCCCCTCTATCTTGGACTTTATCTGCAATGAATTATGCATCGTCTTCTATGATAGTGTGTATTGGGGGATTCTTGTGGTACTTCGTTTTCTTCCTTATTTCTCCCTCCCATGTTCCATTCCTATTCTTGGTTCTTCTATTCTTTGTTTTTTCTTCTCTGTCTGTCGGGTCACCCTTGCAAATCATCTGAGGCCGCCAACGTTGGGAGGTGCCATATTGCTTGTTGTTTATATTTCTCAATTACCCTCTTCTTGAGATCTGTTGCTCAAAAAAATTTAAGTGTTGAAATTTTATGGGATTTTCCCTTTTTATAGTTGTGTTTATTAATGTTTTCGTCCCTTTTCAGTTTCCCAGTGATTGTTTTTCCTTTTTCTGGTCTTTTCCCATTCTCCCTGCGCATTATGTTTTCATTTCTTTGGCATAATGTTTATCCTCTTTGTTTCATTTTTCAAGTGCACAGTATCTTCATTTCTCGTCCCCCTGACTTTCTTTCTACTATGCACTGTCTACTTATTTTTGGTTTTTTCTTCGTTTTTCTAGTTCCTTCTTTCTTTTTCTTCTTTTAACTCCTACTATTTACAATATGTACAAGTATACTTGTTGCATTGCAACTACTGAGGATTAGTGGGTCAACTGTCCCTATACAGTTTCAGTTGACTACCATTCATCGGTCCTTGAACTTCCTTGCCTACTAAATGTTGTAGCTGTAGAACACCTTCATCTGTGAAAATATGTATCTAATATGGCCCTAGTCAATGCATTCTAAGCTTCCTTGGGTGCTACAAATACTTACTGTCATAGAGGAGAACCAGGTCTCCTTCCTTAAAATTATTCTTCTTGATATTTTTGGCATGCCATGCTTTATCCTTTGCTTTATGTACGTCCTGATGGAAATCTGTTATGATTATGTCCTCTTCTAATTCCATTAGCTAAGCCAATCTTTCTTGTGTTGCACCCCTTTCTATCATATATTTGATTGGTGCAATGTGCAGACTTGGTATCAAATAATCTAAGGGAACTAATTCTTCCTGTCCATACACCAATGTAAAGGGTTTATGTCTTGTTAGATTCTTTCATGTAGTCCTATAAGCCCATAATACTGCTAGTACCTTCAAATCCCAATCATCTAAGTTCACATTACAAATATTTGTTAGGGAGTTCTCCAAAATATTGTTAAAGGCTTCCACTGTTCCATTTGCTTGAAGCTTATAAGGAGTTCTCTTCTGATGATGTATCTTAAACTCTTCAAGCACTGCCTCAATTGTATTGTTAATAAATTGAGTCCATTGATCACTCATCAATATTCTTGTGCATCCAAACCTTGTCACTATATGTTCAAACAAAAAGCATGTTGTAGTCTCGACACTGCAATTTTTTACTGGTGTTGCTCAGCCCATCTAGTCAAGTATTATGTCGTTGTAATAATATATATAGCTCATGACCTTCTTGTCAATGGAGTAATTGGACCTAAGGTCTGAATGGCATCACATCCCTCTTGGATGGCTTCCCAACTCTCTAACAGGCATCACACTTCTGAAAGTATTCCTCTGAATCCTTATGAATTGTTGGCCACCATAATCATGCATGCAGTACCTTATGTGTGGTAGCTTTTCCTACATAGTGTCCTCTAGAAAACCCTTCATGGGCCTCTGCTAAAATGATAGGTCGTTCATGCTCCATCACACATCTCCTTTATATGTTATCTACTCCAAGTTTGTATAAATGACCTGCAATCAATTGATAGTCTACAACTCTAACCAACAAACTTTTCTTCTGTGCAATAGTAAATTCTCTTGGTGAAAAGCCTGTACTCAAAAACTCAATAATTTCAACAAAATAATCATCAGTTATGTGTACTGAAAACAATTGTGCATCTACAAATTTGTTTTCCAAATTACTAGGTTCTTCTCCATTAGTTATCATGGATAAGTGATCTGGTCCTACGTTCAATCTTCCAAACTTCACCACAACTTCAAAATCAAATTCTTGGAAGAAAAGAATCCATCTACATATCATTCCCTCAACACTGGTTTATTGACTAAATATCTCATAGTAGAATGATATGTAAACATCTTGAAATGTTTCCCTAACAAGTAATGTCTATATTTCTGCAAAGAATACACCATAGCTAATCCTTCTCTTTCTGTAGTGTTATAGTTTTGTTTTGAATCCGATAAATTTCTTCTCTCAAATGAAATAGGATGATCTATATCACCTTCCCTTGGTTGTGTCAATATTTCTCCTAGTTCTATTGCAAATGCATCCATGTGCACATGAAATTCTTTTTCCCAGTCTGGAAACACTAAAATCGACGCAATAACCATCTTCTCCTTCAAAATATTCAAACTTTTTTGGCATTCATCATTCCATTGATACTTAATGTCTTTCTTCATCAACTTCTCCATTGGCGCAGTAATCTATGCATATCCCCTTATGAACTTACTGTAATATCTTATATGACCAAGTGTACTCTTCAACTGGTGCACTGACTTCGGTGGTGGTAAGTTAACTATGACAACAATTTTATCAGGATCAACCAACCAACCATGTTTACAGACCATGTGTCCTAACAAAATACCAAAAGGTGCATTGAATATGCATTTCTTAATATTCAATGATATCTTAAATTGTCTGCACCTATCCAACATCATCCTTAATACTTCAACATGATCCTTCAACAAATTGAACATTGTCCAATCATCCAAGTAAACTTATAAAAACTTGTGAATAAAGCCCTTAAAGGTTGTTACTACTACTCTTGGAAAAATGGTTGGTGCATTCTTCAATCCAAATGGAATAATTATATACTAAAATGATCCCCATTTTGTAGCAAATGTAGTCTCATATCTATATTCTAGTGCTATCCCAATCTCATGATATCCTGAGAATCCATCTGTAAAAGAATAAGATTCTTGACCCCCTATATTCTACAAAACTTCATTTGTAAATGGGGTAAGAAAAGGATCATGCAGGCAAGCATCATTCATTTTTCTTAAATCTACACAAATCCTAATATCTCCTTGATTCTTTTCTTGCACCACCATACGACTGATCCATTATGATTCTTCCACAAGTTCTATAACACCAACTTCTAGCATTTTGTCAATTTATTCCTTCACTTTCTCTTTGTATATTGGATTCAATCTGTAAGGTCTTTGTCTGATAGGTATGGCTTCTGGCTTCAAGGGAATATTCATCTCTCCTAACTCTCTTACTAATCCCTTCATCTATGAGAATGTCACTGGAAATAAGTCATTGTACTCGTGCAATAATTTTGTGATCCTTTCTACTGTCTAATTGTCCCAATAATTCCCAATACTTGCCACTATTTGGGTTTTCTACAGTTCCAATTTTTACCTTCTTAATCTTTAATGGTGCGGCATAATCTTATGAATCTAGCTTAGGACCTTCTACTTCCCTTTCAACTTCCACTTCTGGGATCTGTATATTGTGCATATTATATTTTGTTGGATCTTCTTCTTCTACGACATGATAGCAGGGTAATAGTTGTCTGACAGCCTGTTTATGTTGGTTCTGATATGCTGGGTCTATTTCAAATTCTGGTTCTTCAAATATTTTGTCTCTTACCACCTTCAGTGTTGTATCTATTTCTAAAATTTCATGTTCAAAGGCAAATGTAACTACAATTTTTGTTGTATCTCTTCCCAGTTCATAGTTTCTTTGTGATGTTCCTATTCTATGTACTAGTTCCTTGGAATGCCTTCTAGTGTGTGAATAAAATGGTGTGTCCATTCTTCTAGTGGTACGAACCTCCATTGAATAATTCATTTATCGACATGTTTTTGAGGTTTTCCAAATCCCTAATATTTCTCCTTATATCTATGCTCATGTTCTAAGTTGAATCTAATGCGCAGTAACATTTTACACTGCAACCAATTGTTGATATTCTCCTTCTGTGTACCCCACCATCTTGCAGGTGTATCTTTCAAAGAAATATCTGACGTTGGTAATATTTGGCTTTCTACTACTTCTAGTTCAAATTTCATCAAAAACTGTTCTAAGTCATTCATAACATAAAAAGTAGGAGGCTCTCTTACCTTTGAACTAATCCATATCAGCGCGCATATCATTCTCGTGCATCTCCTGGTAGATAATTCATGTAGTCATTGTTTCCAGTTTTCCAATCATGTGTGAGATTCTGAAACATAAGAACTAACACTCCTCTAACTCATCATTCTATCTCCATTTGGATTGATATAACCCTCTTCACGCGTGGTTGTTCTGTATAACTGATTTACATATTCTATAAGAATATTGTTTGTCAGAAGTTCCACATACCTTCCTCCTTCTGAGGGATCTATGTAAATTCTAACCTTGTACAATATCTACTGCAAACTGGTATTCAGAAAAGAACAGAAAAGATACAATGGCAAATACAAACATTACACAGAGATTTTTCACCTGGAAACC
>ML792200.1:116725-132530 GCA_009831015.1 Picea engelmannii
TGCTCAGACGGATGCACGTAGCAGCTATGTCTCTTCTCAAAGATAACTACCACCATTCGAGCAAGTTTCAGTTCTGCAGTTTTACAGTTTCATCTTATTTCATTATTTAATAGAAGATATTTCTCACTGGATATTTTTGTTATTCTTCCTATCTTTGTGTTGATTGTATTTAGTCTATTAATCAATTTGTTCCTCTCCTAAATATGGATCAATCGACGTGTAGAGTGACCTAATGTACCTCCCTCTGGGTCCCCTCAAGAAATCATGCTCTGCAACATTATATGACTTCGTTGTGTCTACTGCAAATTTCGTAATAAACCCCGCAGTAATTATGTCTAGCCAGAAATCCACTATGCGCATGAATTTTTTATTCACCCTTTCCAATCGCGCAATATTTTTAGCAATCCACTCTACTGGCCTGATCTGATTAGTCGGATGGGCATCCTTCAACCTTAATAACCACTATTATAATAACTATGGAAAATAACATAAATATGTTTTCATGGAAATCAGTAGGCACATACCTTTGCAGGTACTAGTGCGATGTGTACCTGGAACCCTTATTATCTTTCTGCACGAATTCTAGTTGTTTTGTTTCCAAACATATTTCAATTTCTTGCTTCGTAGGATTCCATGGCCTAAACATTTGTTTCTACCACTACATCTTCTTCACCATACCCCTTCCAAATTGTCCTTCTGATTTCCAGCCGGAAATAGAACCATTTGTTGGATATATGGGCTAACTCAAGTTCTACCTTAGTTCTCCAACAAAACCCTTTTCACCATTGGCCCTTTTGGTAAACCAGAAGGCTACAGCGCGCACACAGTGCACAGTGCAGTCTCACCCGAGATGGCTTATGGCTGACTGCAGGGCACATATGTCTGCAATCATGGAAGGGATTGAGGATGTTGTTTTTACTACTTTTCTTTTATTTTAACATGCATCCTTATCACAACATTCATCAGATCTATCATTTTATCCATAAACAACATTCATCATACTAGTGTGTGTTGTAAATAAACTTTAACCGATGCATTCATGTAACCATTTAGTCATTATAAATCATATAAAAAGATTACATCACACTTAAAGACACCATTTTACCATGGTTCATCCCCCTTGGGCTACGTCCACAAAGATCTTCTCCTTATTTATGTTTTCTTCATCAAATTAGTGTTGTGTGCATTACATCATAGGTTTAATCATAGTGCATGTGAGGCTAACAAACGTCTCACCAAGCTCCATAGCTTGCGACATGACCCTCAGTTACATCTCAACATTGACTCCATCTGAGCTCCACACCTTTCAACAATACAAAACCTCATACTAAAAAAGAACTCTCCAAAAGTAAGTTCTCTCTCTCAAAAAGAACACCAAAGATAGATCTCCTCCAATCTACCTCAAACATCTTCTATTTATACTACAAAATATGTGTAAAAACCCTTACATTGAAAAAAAACCCTAACCCTAAGTGGACTCCACTTGCCCACGTTCCAACTGGTCTTCATCCTTGCTTTGACTTCCTTATTTCTCGATGTGTTGCTTCATTTTTCCTTTGTCGTGTTGGTCTTCCTTCTTTGTTGGCGCACGCTACTTCCTTTTGTCCATTATGCCTTGCTTATTGCACTTACTCCTAGAATTGTGTGCTCCAAGACATGCAAAAGGCGGTTCATGCAAAAGGGAGCCACCTTTGGAATTAATATCACTTTTATATCAACTTTAGAAAATGACGTGTGTAAAATGGCATCAATTTTGCTCTAATACTAGTGATAAGAAATGCAACATGCAAAAGGGAGCCATCTTTGAAATTAATATCACTTTGATATCAATGTTAGAAAATGAGGCGTGCAAAATGGCATCAATTTCACTCTAATACTAGTGATACGAAATGCAGTATGCAAAAAGTGGCCTCCCACCTTTGGAATTAATGTTAGAAAATGAGATGTGCAAAATGGCCACATGTTTTTTTATTAATAAAATAAATAAATAAAATTTCAAAAGTGGAAGGCCATATTCCTCACATAGACCTAAATAATTTAACTATAACTTTATACTACTTAAAAAAACTAATTAAGTGTTTAACTATTAACTTATTTATTTTCTCAATCTTTTATTATTATTTGTAATGATGTAAGTCTTTTTGAAATTACAACAAATTTCATAAATTTTGATATTTTTTAAAACAAAAATTTTACATGGCCTCATTTAAATTTTAAATTTCATAAATTTTATATTCTTTAAAAACAAAGATTCAACTTCACCTCATTTTTAAAAAATTAAACTTCACCACATTTATAAAAATGATTATGCATTTAAAATTTAAAATTTAATTTTTATTTATTATATATATATATATATATATATATATATATATATATATATATTCTTTGATAAATTACACAACTTAAATCAAAATTTCAAAATCATATATATATATTAGGATTACAAGGGATTACAAAGCGAATATTTCAAAATTGGCGTTTTATCTCTTCAATAGAGTAATTCAAGAGAGTAATTTGCTATTAATGTTTTTTCTCCCTTGTAATTGTATAAAGGCATAATGATAGTGGTACACTCAATTTAAATTGGCATTTTGTCTTTTCAATAAAGTCATGCGTTATTATTGTTTTACATGCTTTGGTAGATGATATAGGATTAGTTGAAGATTTTAAAATTGATGTTTTCTTATGCTCGATAAAATGATTGTTTTGTTATTATCATTTTTTATTAAAAAAATGATAATGGGATCACATGTTAGTTGAGAAATTTGAGTTTGGCATCTTGACCTTTTATTAAAGTGATGCGTTATAATTATTTTTCAAATCTATGATAGTAGGACCACTCATTGCTTTAAGATATTAAAATTGTCATTTTGGTCTCTACGATAGTAGGACCACTCATTGCTTTGATTTATCAACATTGTGAGATTGAGTAGATCCAAAAACCTAGCACCAACCACTTCTCTTTCGGTGACTAAATTTTTTATACAAAGCTGTGGACCGTGCAATAATGCACCTAAATCATGACTTTAACTCCTGTCAGTCTCCACTGAAAAAGTACTTTAATTCCAGATGTCAGTCTTCACTTTAAAAGAAAAGAAAATTATCTTTCTGAGATTCTGAAACACACCCCACTTAACTGAGTTAATACTTAATACACAAACACCATTCATAAATAAGTTAATACTTCCACAAATAATTGCAATTCGAGATGAGCAGAGAACGAAACGCTTCATCCATCGTTCCCAAGCTGCATCTAGGTTGTCTCATCTGCCCAGCCTCAGGAAACACAAGACTTTCTTCAACTAGTTACAGACTCTGGCTGGCGGAAGCTCTACAAGTTAGCGTGATTAGTGTGTATGGAGTGGCCCCGCTGGGAAAATATTGTTGCTCAAAATGAGCTACAATCTCTAGAAAGTTATTGATGTCTCCGATGTTGTGATTTGGTCGCAGTCTCTTGAGATTGTTGAGAGGAAAAATCAATTTAAATATGGATGAAATTTTCATTTTATATTTTTAAATCGATTTTTGAATAACAATTTTGAGAAACTGTAAGCCAAATTACAACATCACAAGTCACTGACTTTGTAGATGTTGTAGATTATTTTCAGCAACGATGTCTTTCCAACGCCGGCCATTCCATATACACCAATCACCCCAACTTGTAGAGTTTCAGCAAACAAAAGAGTATTCAGATCTAACATTAATGGAGGCACAAGTGGAAGCGTGGTCGCGCGACTTAGGTTGGCCTCTCAAACACGGCCATGAACTTCGTGTTCCAGATGGATTAAAGCTTAGTGAAAGGCCAAGTAAAACGTTTTATATTTTTGGTGGTTTTTTTTCTAATTTTCAGAGATCTAAAGTTTTTAAAATCTTTGAATCAAAGAATTGCAATCTGAATAACAAATTTTTCAGAGTACAAAAATTTTTCTATGCTGAATCCCAACGAAAACGGGCCATTTTAGCGTTTAGACGAGCTGATGAATTAGAACGTGCCAGAAAAATTGATTACAGTGTGAAAGTATGCCCTAAGCCATGTTCCCAGTGGCGGCAGCAATGACGGAAAACAACTGTACCTGACTGTATTACGTCTTTCTCTGTAATGGAAAATGCAGATCCTTCTTTTCTTTGTGCTAATGCTTAAGATAAGACTCTTTGATTATATTTTTTTGACTATTATAAGTATCCAAAAAAGGAGATAAACTGGTGTAATTGTGCACTGAAATGATTTGGGATTACCAGCATTATTAATGGTTAGAATCTTTATGAAGAGTTTTAAAGCATGTCTCATGTTCATCTGCGGTTATTAAAGAAAAACTAAATTTATTGATTTTAAAATAATAATACTAGATTAATTGAGTGTGGGTAGGGTTTCTGATTTGCTAGGTTAGAATGGATCGTTACATCGAAATATTGAACTTCTCATAAAATCCAGTGAAAGAGTGTGAGGCTTTTGTAACTCCGAGACATAATATCGCTTTTCCGAGCTCGGGAGATGATCCAAATGCACGGGTACACAACTTGTTGGAAGTAAAAAATTTAGGTTTAGGGATTTTCCCCGGAAATGAGTCTAGTATCCCTGAATTTTCAGATCGAGCTAACCGAAGCCATCAAGGTTTGTCACGGCGAAGGTATGGAGGCTTCAACCTCGTTGGAGGAGAGGGGCCTGGGCCATATGATGCCTTCAAGACCTCATAAGACGATACTGGAGGGGATGGCTCGAGACTCGGTCATTTAATGATCCAGCTAATCCAGAAACACCGTTCTTTCAGTCGCCTGCAGGGTCATTTCAGGTTTCTTTGTTGGAAGAACTATCGATAAGAAAAGTTGTAAGAAGTTTGGTCTTGAGGGGGGTGTGCTCCGAAGGATTTGATTGCAGATCCTCCTTTCTTCTCATCAGAATCACTGTGCTCGGAAGGATTTGTTTGCAGATCCTCCTTTCTTCTCATTCACTGAGAAGGAATGCCGTTCCACTTGAAAAGCAGATTTGTTAGAAACGTGACTAGTCCTATTTGGGGTTTTGGGTTTGTGGAGGAAAGAGCCTTGCCCTGGAGGCTTTTTCTAGCATTACGAAGGATGGAGAATCTCAAATCTTGGAGGCTAATCACAAGTTAAAACCGAAGAGGAAAATAATGAAAAGACAAAGCTCCGAGGTAAAGATGACTTAGGGCAAAGGACATTAGACTAGCATTACGAAGGATGGAGAATATCAAATCTTGGAGGGCAATCACAAGTTAAAACCCAAGAGAAAAATAGTGAAAACACAAAGCTCCGAGGTAAAGATGACTTTGGCAAGCACATTAGATTAGAATAGGTCATAGATTTTATGTGCAAGGTCTTGGTTTAGAGATTTCATAATAGGAAGGTCTCCTCCACTAGGAGTTTAAATAATTGGATTCAAGCCTATTGGAGCCCTATTTTGGGTTATGTGCTAGTGTTCCATATTTTGGTTAGGAGGTGTTTAGGATTCATTTTTGGAAGTAGAGAGGATGTGTCGAGAATTTTAATGGGTCACTAGTTTTGGGAGCTCTCTTATTTATCACGAAGGTCGTGGTCGGTATGCTTTGTCCCCGGATACAAGGTGGCAAGAAAATGCCCAAATTAGGTTATAAGATGTTGGGTTTGCCATTTGAGTTATGGTCGGAGGAGGTTATCGGGGCCTTAAGGAGTTCTCTCGGTAAAGTATTGGAGGTTGATCTTTCTTTAAAGTCCAATCCATTTTGGACGGTAGCTACATGGGTATTGATGGAAATTGATTTAGTGGAGGATCTAGAAGATGCCATGGAAAATAAAGTAGGGGACAAATGTGATATTCAAAGTCTAGATTATTGTAAGATTCCATTCCACTGTGCACGATGTCATGTATATAGTCGCATGGTTGATGAATGTCCATGCCCTTTCCTAAGGAAGGTCTAGTAGAGGAAAGTGGTAGAGGCACCAAAAGTGGAAAAGGACAGGTGCGGGGAAGGAAAGGGAAATGGGGTATCTCTATCCAACATGTTTCATGTGGTTGAGAAAAATAAAACAGTCAAGATGAAGGGGTTGAAACCTTTGCCTTCAAAAGATATAAAAATTGAGGAGCATACTACAAATGGCATTGCGTCTCAGGGCCAGGAATTGTGCAAAGGGATTAATGGACTTTGTATGCGACCTCAGACACCCCTTAGACACTAGGGGAACATGGCACTTGCAGGACAATCTTCAAAATTCCAGCATAAGGATGCATTTCTTGACTATGTTTTTCCTCCACCCCAAGGCTCTCTTTTATACTCCATTTTGATCGTTGGATTCATTATGAGCCAAAATTAACATGTACGTGGGTTGCTAACAGGGAACCCACGTACATATGCAAGTTTCTTTAAGGAAAGTTGCATACACTTTGATAAATGGGGTTTTTAAATAATTTTTTGAGGAGGAAAAAGGGGATTTAAGGACTGCAAGCAGGGAAAGGGATGTAACATAGGAAAACGAGTCATCATATGCATGTATAGTGGAAAATGACACTATAACAGATGCCCCCTAATGTGTGAGGTCAGAAGGGAAATTGATGGTTGAAATACATTACAAACGTCATGAGATAGTGGAGGGGCCATTGGGTAGGAGTAGTTGAAGACTAGTCCTGGAACAATACCTACAACATAAACAAGTAAGATACTCTCTTCTCAAGTCGGGCATTCCCATGATTGATTGTGATGTAATCATTTTCACCAATCAAGTACATTGTGGATCCATGAATGATAGAAATATAACTGATGTCCATGGCCACAAAAATTATATGCAGTGAATCCATGTGATATGTAAGAGAAGCAATCATGGCCACCAGTAAATATATAGTGGATCCATGTGATATGTAAGAGAAGCAATCATGGCCATGAGTAAATATACAGTGGATCCATGCAAATGTAGGTCATAGCCATGAACAGATAGACAGTGGAGCTATGTCTCGGGATCAAATCAGAGGATATATGGAGCCAATGAAGTGAACAAAATGATCCTCTGCAAGTACCAATGTATGTGAGTGTGGTACAATCAATATAGGTCGGGTAGGAGCATAAAAAACTTGATGTTCATACTTCACCCAAAGTCTTCAAAACGATCCTTCGTGGTACGAGTCTACAGTATGTGAATAAATGTGTTGAATTCGAACACAGTGAGACATCATTTGATTATCGGTCATTGATGTATACCATTAACAAATGTGAGACAACCCATTGATGATGATAATGGGCGTCAAGGTACCTGGTACAATCTAACAAGTGTGAATAAATGAGACGATGTCAAACACCTGAGAGAATCTACCAATAAGGGGACATTGATGTATTCCCACTGTCAATAGCGAGGGAACCTTCCACTGATGACCACAAGCCCCAAGGTACTAATAAAAACTCTAGATCCATGTCCCACAGCAAGATGTGTTGAAGTTGATAGGAAGAGATCCATTGGAAGGAAAGCATTAAGGAATCCTCCAGCATCCAGCACAAGGGATAGTAGAAGTTCAAAGATTTGGAAGGACTCGGACACAAGAGATTGTAAGGACCACACAGAGGTACGACTCCAGCGTGCACCAAATGGAATAGCACATGGAAAAGACTCTTTGAACCATAGCCAATAATGGAGACTATTGTCAAAGATGAGGAATCCACCAATGGGTTCAAATGGAAACCAAGGTACTGCACGAATCCTTATGTGTGATGATGGTTGTTGACATTAAACACAAGGGAAACCGCTCAGTCAAAGACCAAAGATGGTTTTTCATCTATTGAGCGCAAGGTCACCTATCAATAATGGAAATAGGCCTAGGGTGAAACTCTAGGTCATACTCTCATAACAATGAGTCATAGTCAATAAGAGTAGACCCTCTAGCAAGAAGTCAATGGGGAACTTCTATACTAGCACAAGTGGGATACAAAGATACTTGTGAAACTGAGAAATAGTTCACTGACACGGGAAGGCCGACCTGGAATGACAAGGTTTCTATAGAATGGTTGACACAGGTTGACTTCCATTGAATAGAGACACGACACAAAATGTGGCTTAGGCAGCATGGACTATAAACTGGGATACGTCTGTTGTAATGTTCTTGAATTGGCTAATCTAGGAAATGTTTCTAATGTGTGTGTAGGATCAATGGTTTACAGCATATAAATGATCATACAAATAACAAATGCGACAAAGACTGCAAAGTTTATATTATGATATCTCTGCAGAGTACAAATGTCGAATGCGGCTGAATAAAATGAATCACTCGGCTAGATCAAATGACAAAAGGATCTTAGCCGGAATACAATAAGCAAACTAAAAGATAATACCTAATAATATATGAGTATTGTGGGGTCAATGGATGAGCTGGAACTGTGGCAGCTCGCATGGTAACTATTGAAAGTCCGGAAAGTGCGCCCTGGTGGCTAAACTTCTCGGAATGGACTGGAAATTGTCCCAAATGGTGCACCCTGCTCTAGCTCTCAGTCCTGATGATTGGCCAGCCCCTCTGCTGGTGTGTCTGGACCCCAGATGGATCCCCCTGGGGGAATGTGCCCCTCTCTCACTGGAAAAATGTTCCCTAGTGATTCCACCATCGAAATCGGTTGAGATGTATCTCAAAATGATCACCTTGGCCTACTGGGAAATCGGTCGGAAGGGTTTCCCTAGATCTGATCTGATGATCGCTTGGGAACCCCGAATGTGTCCGCCAAAAGTGTGACACTCCCAACTCTAGAAAATGAGCCCCATATGATTCCTCTGTTGAAATTTGACAAGGAACCAGGAAAAATATGTGCCTTGCCTTCCTCTCAAATGGGTCGGAGGGGAATCTCTAAACTCTCCCTGGATGGGACAAGTTGATCCACTAAACCCCCTCAAGAGTTGCGCCCTCACCCTAGATAAGTGCTCCCTTGTTGATGAACCTTGTGCAACTGCTACTGAAGAATGATGGAATACATGTGTGATCTTCTCGGTGACTAGGGTGTGCCTCTCAACACTAAAATCAACCAACTGATGTCTTCCCCCTGGAATCCACTGAACTATCTCTCCTGAGATGTGCCTCTCTCCTCAATGACAAGTCATAATCTTTATAATGATGAATTAGGTTGTTGACCCTTCTCTTATAGCTTTTCTAAACCCTAATTCACTATTGAAACCCTAATTCATTGTTGACTTTTAAATTTAGCTCTTATGTTCTAATTTTAGCTCATAATGGATTAAAAGTGTTTTTAACCACTTTTAGCTCAATGTCACTTTCTGAACATAACACCTTTGACTGGAGTGACCTCTAGTAACCCTGTTTACCCCTTTTTTGGCCCTGGATATAGTCTAACTAGGTGGTTTATACCACTAAGCCTCCTCTCTGGAGCTCCTAGTTGGAAAGGGACATCACAGTCCTCCCTTCCCGAAATTGCTTGTCCTCAAGCAATACCAATATGGGGTGTTGCAACACCTGCTCGCTCTCCCAAGTAGCGTCCTCTACTGGAAGCCCTCTCCATCTGATCAAACACTCTCTGATGACCCTGCTCCTCCGTTTCCGCTCTTGGAATTCCAAAACCTCCTCCGGAACCAACTCCAACTGTCCCTCCTCATCCAATGGGGGAAGCTCCTCTGATGTGCTAATGAATTGTCCCACTGCCTTTTTGAGGAAAGATATGTGGAAAACGTTATGAATCTTGCTCCCCTATAGAAGCTCTATCTCATAAGCAACCTCGCCTACTCGGCGCATGATTCTATAAAGGCCATAAAATCTGGGTGTGTTCTTATCAGCCCCACTCTTCTTCAGAGATGACTATCTGTAAGGTTGGAGTCTTAAGAAAACCAAATCCCCAACCTCAAAGTTGCACTCTATCGTGTGCCTATCCGCACTCATCTTATGTCAGTTCTGTGTCATCTGCAGGTTCTCTTTCAGCAACTTGAGAATCTCCTGACTCTCTACGATCTAATCCTTAGCCTTGGGAGCTATGTTCTCCCTGAAAACCAAGTCTACCAAAGTGGGAGCATCATATTTGTACAATGCTCAGAAGGGTGTCATACCAATGGACATGTGGAAGGTCGTGTTGTAGCGATTCTCTCCTAAATGTAGCCACTTGACCCATGTTCTTTGTTGTCCACCTACATAGTTCCTTAAATATCCTTCAACCCACTTGTTGACAATCTCGTTCTACCCATTTGTCTGAGGATGATAGTTGGTGTTGGGTGTCAGCTCTGTCCCCACCAACCTAAACAACTCTCTCCAGAATGTCCCCATGAATCGACTGTCCCTTTCACTAACGATGTTCCCCGATAACCCGTGAAGTCTGAAGACCTCCCTAAAGAATATCTCGGCTAACTGAATTGCATTGTACTATGTCGGTATGGCATAGAAGTGAGAAAACTTGGTCAATATTTTGACCACTACATAGATAGAGTCCTTACCATGAACCTTGGGTAGGCTTGTGATGAAGTCCATCGATATACTCTCCCATTTATGCTCTGGAATGGGGAGTGGTTGAAGTAGCCCTACTGGAAGAGCATACTCTGACTTGTTATGTTGGAATGTCACACACTCATTGATGTGTCTCATAATGTATGGTTTGAGTCCCTTCCATGAAAACCTCTCCCTAATATGTCTGTAGGTTTTGAAAAACCCATGATGGCCTGCTAGTGGTGAATCATGAACTGTTGTGAGGATCTTCTTCTTGAGCCCCGAATCTGGCACCAAGTAGACTTTGTCCTTGTAGAATATGACATCGTCAATGACCCTATACATGTCATCCTGTATATTCCCATCCATAACCTCATAAGAAAACTTGTTCTTGGAATATTCCACTAACAAGTGGGATTTCCAATCTGTTGAAATCTCCATCAAAGAACATGTCGCAGGTCTCCTCGATAGTGCATCGACCACAATGTTCTTCTTCCCCTTGACATACTCTATGTCAAAGTCAAATGTTTGTACCTTCATCACCCATTTCTGTTGACGCTCACTGAGGTCCTTCTACTCAAGGAAATACTCCATTCTATTGTGATCTGTCTTGACCATGAATTTGTTGCCCACCAAATATTGTCTGAATTTGGTAAAGGCATGCATGATTGCCACAATTTCCTTGTCATAAATGGAGTAAAACCTCTCATCCTGACTGAGCTTCATGCTCTCGAATACAATGGGTATCCTCCCTACATCAAAACTGCCCCGATACCCTCGTCGGATGCGTCACACTCTAGTACAAATGGTAAGGTGAAGTCTGGTAATGCCAACACTGGACAAGTGCCCATGACTTCCTTCATGTGATCAAAGGATTTATGTGACTCCTCGGTCCAAATGAAAGCCACATGCTTGGTAAGATCTGTCAGCGGTGCTCCAAGCTGAGAAAAACCCCGGACAAACTGCCTGTAATAGCTGCATAGCCTTAAGAAACTCCTCAACTCTGTCATGTTCTTGGGCGTTGGCCAATCCAGAATGGATCTGATCTTCTCCTGGTGCACATGTTCATTGATGATGTGGCCCAAGTAAAGTAGTTATTTCATACCGAACTCACACTTGGACTCTTTGGCATTTAATGATTGTGCCTCCATGATGCTCAATACCTCATCCAGGTGCCTCATATGCTCCTGCCATGTCTTGCTATAGACCAAGATGTTGTTGAAGAAAACCAAGATTGATTTACTCAACTGATCCATGAATATGTGGTTCATGCAAGACTGGAATGTAGCGGGTGCATTAGTTAGCCCAAATGGCATAACCAGGAACTTGAAATGTCCAAAGTGACATCGAAATGTCGTCTTCTCTATGTCCTTCTCTCGGATGTTGATCTGATGATACCCATAGCGTAGATCAATCTTTGAGAATAAAACTACCCCATGCAGTTCATCCATCAACTCGTCAATGCGCGGGATAGGATATCGGTTCTTGACGGTTTTCTTGTTCAAGGCCCGGTAATCAATGCACATCCTCATGGTGCCATCCTTCTTCAGAACTAAGACAATTGAAGAGGCGAATGGGTTGTTGCTCAGTTCGATGTGTCCCATCGCTAGAAATTCCTTGATTGCCTTCTCTATCTCATCCTTGAACCTCCTAGGATGACGATAGGGAGGGGTGATCATAGGTTTGGCCCCCTCCTCCAACGCAATGGTGTGCTCAAATACCCTGTTAGGTGGTCTCCCTAGTGGAATCGACCCAAAAACATTTTGATGTCATCCCAACAAATTATTGATCTTTGTATGATACTGGTGTCGACCCTCTAAATCCTTCCGCGTAGTGATCAAACACTCTGTGGCATATGCTACCTCCCCATGTTTGAATATCCTCTCCATCCTCTTGGTTGAAACTGTCCTGGGTGCTCCTGTCGACATACCTCTCAGAACAACCTTCTTCCCATCATGGTCTCTGAATCCCATCTCCAAGGTTTGGTAATTGGTGGTGATTTTTCCCAAGGTAATCATCCACTAGACTCCCAACACCACATTTTTGTCAGATAGGTCAACCACATAAAATGTGTCTCACTCTGTAGTTGCCTAAATTTATGTCCAAGTCTGGAACTCTATCTAGACACTCCACTGTGTGGCCATATGCTACTGCAACATCAAACCCCTCAAACTCCTCTATCTGAAGTGCCTGTCTCGATACTAGTGAAGCATCGATGAAGTTGTGGGTGGGCCCACCATCTATCAGGGTGATTTCCCATTGCCCCTGAATAGTCCCTCTAATCCAGAGGGTATCATACCTAGGAACACCAAAAAGGGTCACTATGACTCCTCCCTTTGCTAGTTTCCACATGTTAGCCTACTCAGGTGGTTGTGGGACTACTGGAGGATGGGCTTGTGCTGGTGTCGGTGGTCTACGGGGAGGCTGATCCTCTGACTGTGATGACTCCTCCTCTAAGCTAGTGGATCCATTGTCCTGCTCCTCCTCCTCACTTTCCACACTATCTATTGCAACCTCAATATAATGAATCTCTCCCTTTCCCATGCACCTGTGTCCTGAGAACCAAGGGTCTTTGCAGTTGAAGAAAATATTCTTCCTCATAAGCTCTCGCCTCATCTCATCATCCAACTTCTCCTTGCCCTTCCATTCTCTCTAGACTGGCTTCCTGTCTCGATCCTTCTGGGGTATGAAGGGTTTGGAAAAGGGTTTAGTCTTTGGCACTGACTCTGCCAAATCTCGAGTGCGTAGGATGGAATCCTGAGGTGGGAGGCATGTATTCCTTCACCCATCCTCTCAAAGGCTCTGTGATTCCCTCTGTGAATAGCATGATCAACTTGGGCTCTAATATATCTGTCACTGCCATGGCTACCCACTGAAACTCCGTGATGAATGCCTCTGTTGTGTCAATTTGTATCAACTGGGTTAGATCCCTTAAGTGGATCTCAGGATCCCTCCTGTCAAACCTGTCCATGAGTCTCTTTGTTAACTCCCTATAGGAGGTGATGTGATTGTGACCCAATGTCACCAATCCATGATTCCACCACTCATGTGCCTCACCCTCCAACTGTAAGGTAGAGAAATTGATGGCCTCTGTATCGATCATCTGGTTGAGCTTGTAGTATGTGTCTAGATTCTGTACCCAAGCTCTGGCGATGCATTTGGACGATCCGTCGAAAGAAGGTATGGTGATTTTACCAACTTTCCGGATAAAATCAGTGTTATGCCCCTGTTGTTGTTGCGGTCCTCCTCTTTGTGTCTCTCTAGGGTGGTTCCTGAGTTTGATTCCACAATACTTGACTAGGGTCATGTCCTGATGGAAGTCATGACCCAATGTTGCATGCTCCCTCTTGTACTCTGCAATGTCCTCTGCATGAGTGGGAAGCCTATGTATTATCGGTAGTTGTGTTGCTACTGGGGTGCCCTATGGAAACTGGGAAACAAATTTCTGGGAATCCTACTCGAAGAGGTGTATGTGTGAGTAGGAGACTGGGGTCTACTGCTACCCCTGAGTTCCCCTATGCTGCATGTGGGGCTTATATGCTCGGGGTGCCCACTATAGCCAATCTATCATCTGCTTGTGCCAAATATTAAGTCATGGCCCATTGACTAGCTACCATATCGTTGATAACCTACATGAAGGATGCCTCTAGCTCCATGGGGGCCTTACCACTGCCCTCTGGTCGCTCATATTTGTCTCCTAGTATCCTCTCTGCCTCATGCTCAACCTCACTCTCTTCTCTTCTCTATGCTTCCATGTGCGCCTCTTCCTCTTCCTCTAAGTTGGGAGGGAAAGGAGTAAATTCGGGCCTAGACCTTCTTTCCTTGCTCCTGTTGTAAGTGACATATTTGTCACCTACGTGCTCACGACCCTTTGGGTCTTCTGCTGCACTCATCGTCTTTAGTCACGGGCTAGCAGGACTAAATATCTGATACCACTTTAATGTTCCTGACTTGGCTAGTCTAGGAAATGCTGCTAATGTGTGTGTAGGATCAACGGTTTACAACATATAAATGATCATACAAATAACAAATGTGACAAAGACTGCAAAGTTTATATTATGATATCTCTGTGGAGTACAAATGTCGAATGCAGCTGAATAAAATGATTCACTCGGCTAGATCAAATGACAAAAGGATCTTAGCCACAATACAATAAGAAAACTAAAAGATAATACACGATAATATATGATTATTGTGGGGTCAATGGATGAGTTGGAACTATGGCAGCTCGTGTAACATCCCGCTCTTGCACACATCGAGCGAACTTATTCTTTGAGGACACTTGCTCACAATTGATACAGATTATTATACTATTAAGCATTTGATTTTAATTATAAGGCGTTATGGGTAGATGACATGTTGATTTGTTGCATTGACATAGACAGGTGCTATTGACTCGGTTTTACTGAGTGTGCAGGATTTTGGACAGCGAGGATGCAGAGTGTTGGCGATGGAAGTCACTCCTGGATTGCTAGCAGGAGCAGAGCCCGACGCCCATCAGTTTTATGTCACATTGGTTTTTATGGGTGATCAAATGGACAGAAACTTGGGGAAATGTCACTCTAACTCAGAGACTGGGTCCGGCGTGTATGAAACAAAAGAGGTCTTTATCTAACTTTAATCAGTGGGTTGAGTAAAGGGTGAATAGGTGGAAGACTTGATAAGGAGAGTGAACAAACTACTTCGGGCAACAGGCTTTCAGCAATTTGTAGAAGAAAAAACCTCGAATGTGAGATCCTCGGGTTCAGGGCTTTTAGATACTCAAAAGGGACTTGACTGGATTCTCCAATTCCAAGTCGTTCAGCGTTAGGAAAATCACAAGGACTGATTAGGGGCAATGCGACTGTCACAGTGATCAAATTCTACATCATCCTATAACAGTTGCAACTCGACTGGATTCTCCAATTCCGAGCAGCTCTAACACAGTTTGAACAAAGACATGAAAGAAACTGACATCCATAAGGAAAGAAGTCTCAAGAGTTCATACATAACCAGAGATAACAGTGCTTCATTAAAGCTTTACAACCGGGAGCTCTGCTCTACCATCGATAGATACAAAAATGGCAAAAACGCAGTCATATACTCAAAACCACCCCCAACAACAAAAACAAGATGCTGCATTAAATAATTGCGTCTGCATGGCTTCTGACAGTCTACCCATGCAGACTCAGGACGATCGTGCACCCATGACAGACGCCATCTTAACTGTGCATGGCTCCAGCAAGGGGAGTAGCTGAGCCATTTAAATGTCGAGTTAGCGTGTGTAGACCTCCTTCGGCTGGTCGCGAAATCGGGCCTGGCTTCTCTGGAAGAATGGGTACACAGGACCCTCCTGAACAGACTGTTGGTCAGACCCTCCATGCCTTGCAATTAATGATTGAGGTGAGGCCTCAACCACCCTCTCTTTTCTTCATTCAT
>ML792200.1:134391-145814 GCA_009831015.1 Picea engelmannii
GAAAGGACTGATTCCTGATCCAGGTCATCAGGATCCTCCCCACAGCTTACGTCAGAAACAACTTTCTCTTGTATAGAGTTGTGGTATCCCTCACAACAATTATGACAAATTAACTCAGGGGGGTACAGCCTCTGACAATAGGCGGTGAAAGCTGCGTGGAATTCATTGAGTGAAGAAATGCTAGCAGGGGGTAAAGAATGATACCATTTACGCGCATCCCCTGCTAACGAGAACATGAACATTTTCAGTAATACATCCTCATGATGTATCTCCCACTGATGCATGAGTTCATGAAACTCACTGAGGTGCTGAGAAGGATTGTCCTCTTCACGCTCTCTAAATCTGGGCAAATAATCGCCCCATTCATCCATAGAGGGGACAACATTAGGAAAACCAGGAATAGCAGAAAAATTAAAAGGAGCAAACCTTCGAGCCAGGATCTCCTCCATATCGAACCAGTGGAGTCGCCAATCGATCCTTGAATCATGGAGTCGCCAGGTGAAAGATGCGCAGCTTCAAATATGCCTGGTCCTTGTTCACCATCAAAGGCCAGATATTAACATTATCGTTACCCCAGGAAACTTCTCAGGATGAGAAAGCAGTCGCTGAAACCTTCTCGAGAAAGCTCCTCTGGGTCAGCTTTCAGGTGTGCCAACAGTGGTCACAACTGAAACAGTAAAGTGGAAACAATGGAGTCGCCACAGTGGAGTCGCCAGGTGCACAGTAGCAATCTAAATAATTCTGATTTCTTATGCACCTTCAGAATCAGTTGATCGTTGTCATTCTGCCCAGGGAAAATCTTCAACTTCGTCCCTGGCAACGGCGACGGAAGTCACTCCTGGATTGCTAGCAGGAGCAGAGCCCGACGCCCATCAGTTTTATGTCACAGTGGTTTTTATGGGTGATCAAATGGACAGAAACTCGGGGAAATGTCACTCTAACTCAGAGATTGGGTCCGACGTGTATGAAACAAAAGAGGTCTTCATCTAACTTTAATCAGTGGGTTGAGTAAAGGGTGAATAGGTGGAAGACTTGATAAGGAGAGTGAACAAACTACTTCGGGCAACAGGCTTTCAACAATTTGTAGAAGAAAAAACCCTGAATGCGAGATCCTCGGGTTCAAGGCTTTTAGATACTGAAAAGGGACTTGACTGGATTCTCTAATTCCAAGTCGTTCAACGTTAGGAAAATCACAAGGACTGATTAGGGGCAATGCGACTGTCACAGTGATCAAATTCTACATCATCATATAACAGTTGCAACTCGACTGGATTCTCCAATTCCGAGCAGCTCTAACATAGTTTGAACAAAGACATGAAAGAAACTGACATCCATAAGGCAAGAAGTCTCAAGAGTTCATACATAACCAGAGATAACAGTGCTTCATTAAATCTTTACAACCGGGAGCTCTGCTCTACCATCGATAGATAAAAAAATGGCGAAAACGCAGTCATATACTCAAAACCACCCCCAACAGCAAAAACAAGACGTTGCATTAAATAATTGCGTCTGCATGGCTTCTGACAGTCTGCCCATGCAGACTCAGGACGATCGTGCGCCCATGACAGACGCCATCTTAACTGCGCATGGCTCCAGCAAGGGGAGTAGCTGAGCCATTTAAATGCCAAGTTAGCGTGTGTAGACCTCCTTCGACTGGTTGCGAAATCAGGCCTGGCTTCTCTGGAAGAATGGGTACACAAGACCCTCCTGAACAGACTGTTGGTCAGACCCTCCATGCCTTGCAATTAATGATTGAGGCGAGGCCTCAACCACCCTCTCTTTTCTTCATTCATTGTTGAGCCGAAGCGGCTCTTTAGATCCTTGAGTGGAATCCCTGATGAAAACCCGACCCAGTCCACAGGTCTCTTCTTCTTTCCTCACAGTCTCCTGTACTTCACCATGACTTTTCCCAGACTCTATATCGGGTTTCGGGGTTTCGCGTTCCCCGTTGTCAAGATTTCTTGACCCTTTGAACTCCCAATCACCGATTCTCTGATGA
Source organism: Picea engelmannii (assembly GCA_009831015.1). Classification (NCBI taxonomy): domain Eukaryota; kingdom Viridiplantae; phylum Streptophyta; class Pinopsida; order Pinales; family Pinaceae; genus Picea; species Picea engelmannii. Next base: position 136,391 of record ML792200.1, read on the forward strand.
GCGCTCTTTTGTCCTTAGCCCCTCCTGGCTAGGCTCAGGTCCATACGACCATCCCTCATAAGACCGCAGCCCGTCGGTGTTTCAGACTTTTCGATGCCAAAAAGCATAAGTCCATGGGACTCGCGATATGCTGAATCCCGACTTCGCCTGCCACCTGTCCTTTTCTCGTGTGACCTCTTCTGGGTTCCACCTTCATCACAATCGGGAAATCGCGTATCGCGATTCTGCAATGCACAAAACTCTCTCTCCCGGGATCTCCGATATCCCGATGGCCTCAACTCCGATGGACGCTTCCCTGTCGGGACCCTCCCCGATAACGTTGATCTCCTGCCACGCATCCTTTCCAGATGGACGGTCCCTATTGACTCTCGGGGATTCGGGACTTTCATTGTCTTGTTTCTATTTCTTGTCTCGAGACAAGAAATATCGCTAACACAGAGGCATCGAGAGAACCCCTTGGACTTCGAATCGAGTTGGCGAGTGAACTATTGGGGTTTGATTGTTTTATATGTGATATTAGTGCATCTAATTAGATGATATGATTATGGATATATTTCTGACACAATTTGTTGATGATGCAAGTTGACGATAGCTTGTCGACCAGACTCACATGTGGAGTAGAGGGGTCACGCATGACTACCAGAGATGCTGAGGGAGAGGTGTGGACAGCAGCCCTGCCACAACCTACTAGCACTCTCGCTATGGCTTGAACTGTAGGTTAACGATTACCTAGTTCGAGAGGACCCACGATGTCGTGAGGGAAAACTGCGATAGTCGCTCACGATGATTCTAACGGGTGCGCAATAAGGCAGGGGCCTTATTCCTTAGAGGCCCTTAGTCTCCCACCAGATCACCTGGCGGAGTATTGACTCCAAGGGTTTTTTATGTATACCAAGTCATTCAAGAGGCGAGTGGCAACCTTGGAGCACGTGGTGCATCCTGAAGGGCACGTCGCACAAGAAAAATGGAAAGAGGCAAGTGGCACCCTTGGAGCACGTGGTGTGTCCTGAAGGGCACGCCACGTAAGAAAAATGGAAGGAGGCGAATGGCACCCTTGGAGAACGTCGTGTGTCCTAAAGGGCACGTTGTGTTTTCATTTAATAAAAAAATAAACTTAGATGGCCTTAGGATGAATAACATGATAAGAAAAAAAATCAAAACAATTTCCCTAATAAAATGTCGCCCAACCTCGAAAATTAAAATCTAGGTCTAGGTAAAACTTGCGGTAAAAGAAAAATATGTTTGTAAAAATAAAAATAAAATAAATAAACAAAAATGATAATCATCATTAATCATGTGTCGAGAAGGGGATGACTAATTCTTTTAATTTATAAAAATCTTTGGGGGACAAAATTTTAAAAAGGGGGAAATAATTGTTTTGTCACTTTTACTAATTAAAATTTATTAATTAAAAAGGGAAAAGGGAAAAAGTTAATTTTCTACACCTGCCAAATTGAATTTTAAATAAAAAGGGAAAGAGGGAAATCTAAAATAATTAGGAAACTAGGAAAAAGAGGGAAACATAAAAAGAAATGGGAAACTCAAGGAAAAAGTAGAAAGTCTAACTTAGTAAGGTATCTAGCATTTAAGAACTCTCTAAATTAAACTCAACTAGTGAATTAGTAAGGGGGAAAGTCATTAAAACTTGTAAGGGGATATGGGGACACCTAGGAGCGATTCTAGGAATGATTTTAGGTGGGTGAGGGAAATAGGGGTAATTAATTAATTAATGAAATTAATTTATGGAGGAATGAAGGGGATGGGTGACACATGTACGGGGAGGATTTTTATGAATTAAATTATTAAACATTAAATTAAAGGGGATTTTGAGAAAGTAAAGGACTTCTAAACTCTATATAATGGAGGGAGGAGAAGGATGAGAGATCGCTTCTATTTCTGTAACGTTACGCTGCAGAAATTTATACTTGACTGACTTAGCTTGTGGGAGTTGGGATACCCAGCTCGGTGAGGAGTGGTAGCTCGGCCTTGCGAGGTGAGCTAGGAGCTAGTTGATTCTCTAGTTAGTTTGTGTGGCCCCTTTGCAGCTCAGGGGGATAAGGGGGAATAAGAGTACCCCTAGCGTTGGTTGGGAGGTATCGGTGAAGTCTCCTTGGTCGGGAAGCGAGAGTTGCACGGAGCGCGTGGGACATCAACTCAGAGTGGGCGACTTGGGCTACGATACACTTCCTTATTTCTGCATGGTAGAATGTTAGTATGATTTATGATTTCAGTTCTGTATGCTTAATCAGGTAAAGAATATGATAGTCTTAGCATTCTAGATGATGACTGAAATTTCCCCCATAGCCTTAGCTTGATGTTGATTGATTCCCATGGCCTTCGATCCCTGCATGACTTGATCGTCCTATGGTTTATTGATTTGTGATGATTTGCAGTTTATATATTTTCCTTCGTCCCTAACTCATCAGTTCATTCCTGAGCAGTCGGCCAGGAGCCTGATCTACAGTCGTCACTTCGGTGTTAATAGACCTATGGATCTAAACACCCTACTTTTATGTGCGTGGATGATGAGCGAAGGATGTTCTTGCCAGTCGCCTGCCCATGTTGATTGTTCTAGGTAGTGTGTGGTCTTGCACCTTGATGCGTTTAATTAACCCTGCAATTTTTAATTTATGGTGAAGTTTTCTTTAACTCTGCATTTTTATATAGTGTTGGACAACTTAACTCTGTGTTGATTTATTAATGACCTTATTCTCTACGTTTTGTTTTGTGTCTGCGCCTTAATTTATTTGAAGAAAAAAAATTTCTACGTTTTTATTTTACTCTAACCCTTCCAGCGTTGGCTTGTGTGCTATTATCTTGACTATGATCCTTATTGAAAATCCAACAATTGCAGTTAAGCATGGCATTTATTTTCTTTACGATAGAAACTACTGTCAGTTAAAAAAAAAAAAAAAAAATTACTTGGACCCTGTGGATAGCAGGCTTTAGACTCAAATGTGAATCACTTAGATGGGCAACGAGATACTCATTATTGATAAATATATTATAGGTCGGTCTGCATTTTCGTGTTGAAATCCCTGTCTGTTTGCAGTTCTGTCTGTCTGTGGTTCTGTTTGTCTACGTTTTTGTGTTTTGTGTCGAAATCCCACGTTTTTTTTTTACTGCGTGTTAGTTGACTTCTCAACCGAGCTGATTTCATTTGTTCCGTTGAGCTCTTAGTGGTTAAATTCCAGCCTGGAATTCCCACTTGTTGTTGTGCCTTGTTTTGGTTGGGGTGAAATTCCTATGGGCGTCTACCTGTGTTGACACATGGAGAACAGCTTATGAGGGGCTCTCTCCTTGCGCTCCATGTGTGGGTGCCTTCTTGATGCCTTGGCTCTTGGTTGATGGTCAAACTTGATGGCATGTCGCTCGATGTGAATTGGATATTGGACTTACAGTTCGTTATGGTTCATGTTTTTTTTGTAATGCATTGTTATGTGAGAACCCGTGAATGTTTCTGACATCATATCCCTGGGCCACTTGTTAAGACCGAAATCGTGCTTGTAAGACTGTGATTTGCCAACTATTACCTCACAATTTTGGACAACTGTTATGTCTACGTTTTGCCTTGTGTTACCTGGCATTGGCCTTTAGTTAAACTACGATTTGCCCCGTTTTTTTTAGGAATGCAATTTGTTGCTTAGTACTTGCTTGATTGCTCCTTCATTAATTACCGCCTGCATTTTCATTTAATGATGGCTTAAATTATCGGTAATTTACAATTTAAGGCATGTGCGTGTACCAATTTTACAACTGATTGCTTGCTCTTTTAATAGCAACTCTTAGCTGAGAGGTGAAAAGGGATTACATGTTTTACACGACAGTTTATTTAGCATTTATTTTTTATGGACAACTTCTCCATTAATAGTCTTTGTTTAGTACAGTATTCAATTTGATTGGATAACCCTTTTTTTTATTAGACACCCTTTAATTTAATTTAGACTAGACTTGTCATTAGTTTGAAATTTGATTTTACCAGACTTGTTAAATTAGAAGGTAGTTACTGCTTATAGTGTTAGTGTTGACTTAATTAAGCTTGCTAAATTTGATTTGCATTTAGAGTTCATTTAGATGGTACCTTGATGACCAAATTATAATTTAGACTTGCTCCATGTGATTTGCATTTAATGTTAAAATGACGGTACATTAAGAACTAATTTGTAAATTAATATTGTTAACAAGTGGGATAATTGCAGTTGGTGCATTAATGTTGTTAACATCGTCTATGAGGTTAATTGCTAAACTAGGTTGTATTTAGTGATAAATTTAGATTTTGCCAATTCAGATTGCACTTAATGGTAAATTAGATTGGCATGTATTGACTAAATTGTGATTTAGACGTGTTGATTTAGAGGGTGAGTTATGTTACTTTAGATTGCTATTTATAGACTGATTTAGATGGGATTAAAGGGTTGGGTTGGTGACGAAGTCATGTATTGGCTTGTGTCTTCCTTTGTTGTCGTCCTCTTGCGTCTCATCGACCTATTGTTGGGGTGTGGGTGCAGTTTGGTGTCAGCTATTTCGACCCCCTAGCATGTGGGTTGGTCTTGAGTCTATGGTCAATATAGAATATGTTGCGTCAGGGTTAGTGTCGTGCTTCTCATCTGGGGACGGCATGATTCCTGATGAGGGGATCATGGCGTGCCCCATTGGATAGTGGCAAATGATAACTTGGCCAGAGTCGGTGCCTTCCGTGTGAGTGTTGTTGAGCATTGTAAGTTGTCCTTCGGCGCATGGGTTGATAACCTTCATGTGTTTGGTTCACGTCCCTTGAGGTTCTAGTATTGATCGTCAAGGTCGTTGTGTCAAGATGGGGATGTTGTCCCTTAGCTTGTAGGTGTGGTCATGTTTTCTTCGGGCAGGTAGTCATTTCTCCATGTTGTCCTACACTTGTTTCGCTCAGTTTCCCCTATGCCAGTGAGTGGAGTCATAGTTGCTTGTTTCCTAGAATGCGTGCTTACGTTCGTCATCAGTGGTGTGGTTAAATTGTTGTTGTCATCACCTTCTTGCCTAAAAACAAACAAAAAAAAAATTGCACTTATGCTTCGCTTGTAGTCGTAATGATGGGGTTGTTACACATGGTATCAGAGCGGGTTCAACCCACGACTTGGGATCACGACGGATTTCATTTATATGATTTGATTATAATGTTGTTAATTGAGTTGACTTGTATTTGTGCAGGTAATAATGGTTAGAGAATGCCGCAGACGCAGATGACAGGGTGATAGGGCAAGAGGCACGACGCCTCCAGTAGCATCCATGCATGAGGGGTCTAACCCCTAGGGAGACGAACAGGTTGTTGGACAGGAGTAGATAGCAGTGGGTGATGTGGTTGGAATGATGAGGTATTTTCAGTGGATGTCTAAGGCACTAATCAGTCGTTTGGACATAGATGAGGCCAGGGCGTCGGCACCCCCTGAGGGTCCACCGTGCGCTCTGGTTGGTACTGGTAGCATTCACCATGAACTCGAGAAAGTCAAATTTCCCAAGTTCTTTGGTGCCCTGGACGACGCAGCCACCGAGGCATGGTTGGAGAATATGGCAATGTGCTTTGCACTTTGTGACTATACCTCCAACATGAAGGTCTGCATGGTGGTCTTTCAACTAAAGGGGAGCGCTCTTCTATGGTGGAAGACGCTCCTACCACACCTGAACATGGCCGTCGAAGATGTGTCATGGGAACTATTCAAGGAATGGTTATGAGAGAGGTACCTATCATAGGAATTCATTGAGCGTCAGCTCAACGAGTTCAACACCTTATGACAGGGCGGTCGTACAGTGCCCGAGTACGAGGCCTATTTTATGGAGCTACTCTGGTATGCTTTGCATCTTAATACTAAGAAACTTAAGGTGAACAGGTTCGTGTTCGGCCTTAATGGAAGCATGCATGCAAAGGTTAGGATTATGATGCCTCAAACCTTGCATGATGTCGTCCAGAAGGCCCTCATAGTAGAGGAGAAGCTTATTGTTGAAATAATGTAACTGCAAAGAGTATTCTTATTATTATTGTTATTTTATTCATAGGATTAATCCCCATTGTGGATTAATCATGTCGGTAATTGTATTAGGACCAAATCCCCTTTTGCGGATTGGTCAATGGACAATTGTAATAGGCAGAATAAGAAGTTGGCCCCAATAGTTATTATTGAGACCCAGAAATAAATTAAAGGTGGGTTTACCCACCCAGAGTGAGAGGTCGGCCCTGCCAGTGAAGACCTTTCACACGTGCCAGTCTTGTATATATAGAGAGGCTAGCGCCTCACTTTATCATACAACACACTTGCTCATTCTTAAGAGGCAAGTTGCAACTTACCAATTGGAGAGATGGAGAAGAGTGGCGCATCTTTTGGGGAGGACTATCTGTATTGGTTTGAGTTATCTCTTGAACATTGTATTAGCAATTTATGATAAGGAAGTTTTTGCTGGGTTTTCTTCCCCTAGAGGGTTTCCCAGGATAAATGTTGTGTCTCTTGTGAATGTGTATTTCTCAGTGATTTTGTTCTTATGTTGCTCTTATCTATTTAAATGAAAAGAACTATAATAATGGCATAAACATTAACATGGTATCATATCCAACCTGAAGGAAACATATTTTGCAAGAGAAAAACGTCACTGTTATAGTACCTGCAAATTAGGGTTTTTCAAAAGAGAAACTTTTCAACTCCCTAACCACCTAGAAAGTTGCGCCCTCCCCCAAGGATCATTTTGGAACTTAGATCACACCTTTTCAGTGGTTGGATCTTCTGCAAAGTGAAACCCTAGTTTCACAAAAGTACCAAAAGTACCAGAAAACCAGTACCAGAAGTACCAGAAGTACCAGAAGCACCAGTCCAGAAATCCACAAATCAGATTTGAAGGGACAAAAGTTGGATTTTCTCAAATCCAAGTACACTAGGCTACTCGTCTCATCCAAGCGCACCTCCTGGTAAGGTCAAAAATTGATTTTAAGCATTTTCATTTTTTGTCATTTTTCATAGCCTCAAGTACAAGATGTCTGAAATCACAAAGCTTTTTGAGAAACTAGAAGGCATAGACAACTTCCATGCCTAGAAGTATAGGATCGGTCTGATCCTTGTAGAGAATGACCTAGTAAGATTTATCAAAGAAGAAGTGGAGGAACTTGAAGATGTCGTAGAGAAAGCAAAGCATCAGAAGGACTCAATCAGGGCTCAAAGAATCATTGCAGATTCAATCAAAGACCACCTAATCCCGTATGTATCGTCCAAGAAAACTCCGAAGGAGATGTTTGACTCTCTAAGAAAACTATACGAAGGAAAGAAAATCAATCGAAATATGAATCTAAGATCTCAATTGAAGAATACCAAGATGCAGAAAGGAGAAATGATTCAAGAATATTTCTCCTGAATCTCAGAAATAAAAGAACAGTTAAAAGTGATTGGAGACACCATCGATGAAGACGAATTTGTAATAACGGTCGTAAATGGTCTCACAATACCTTGGGATGCCTTCATCCAGTTCATATGTGCCAGAAAGGAGAAACTATAGTTTGAGAGCCTATGGGAAGAATGCATCCAAGAAGTGACAAGGGTAGCCAACCATGAAGCACTACTAGCAAGGGATGATGATCAAGCCCTAGCTACTCATACAAAAGGAGGAAGGAAGAAACCCTACTTCAAAAGGGAAACTTATAGAGAACCTCAACCATCAAACAAATTCAACAATCAAGAATCTCATCCAAGAAATTTTTAGAAGAAAGGACAACGCAAGGGACGAGATCTCTCATCCATACAATGCTATCATTGTGATAAGATGGGACACAAGGTGAATTCTTGTCCAGTCAGAAGAGAAGAATACAATAGGAAGCACAAAAGGCAACATGACCACATAGTCGAAGATGAAGAACCACCCATGAAGATGATTAAGGACCATGTCTTGATCTCATCTCTCTCAGGAACTGTATCACCTGGAGAGGACACATGGCTCATTGATAGTGATGCATCAAAACACATGACGGGTAAGAAAAATACTCTCTCTTGTATTTCACAAAAGAAGTTTTCTCAGAAAGTGACTCTTGGAGATGATTATCAATATCCCATCAAGGGAGTAGGAGAATCAAACTACAAGCTAGATTCAGAAAACTCAATAACAATGAAAGACGTACTCTATGTACCGGGATTAAAGAAGAACTTACTCTCCATATCAGCTTTAGACAAGAAAGGCTATAGAGTTTCCTTCATAGATGGAGAATTTATTATGTGGGCTAAGGGAGAAACCTTAAATGAAGCAATCGTCATCGGAAATGAAGAAAATGGCTTATATAAACTGAAGGGTCACCCAGAAACTGCCATGACCCATGCCATCGAAAACCCATGTGAACTTTGGCATAGAAGATTGGCCCACATCAACTACAAGGCACTACCATACATATGCAAAGCTGTCACAGGTTTACCAGAACTCAAGGTTGATCAAGAATGCATATGCAATGGATGTGCGCAAGGGAAGAATATCAAGAACCCTTTTCCATAAAGGGATAGCAAAGTAGGAGGAGTATTGGAACTCATTCATTCAGACGTGTGTGGCCCAATTCCATCATCCTCCATTAGCGGGTATGTATACTATGTATCATTTATTGATGACTATTCTCATAAAACCTGGATATATTTCTTAAAATCTAAAGATGAAGTATTCAGTAAATTCGAGGAATTCAAAGCCTTGATAGAGAATCTTTCTGAAAGAAATATTAAGATACTCAGGTTAGGTAATGGAGGATAATATACGTCAAAGGAGTTCATAAACTTCTGCAGAGATGTTGGGATCAAGAGGGAACTCACTACTCCCTATAATCCCAAACAAAACGGTGTAGCTAAAAGGAAGAACAGAACAATTATGGAAGTTGTAAAGACCATGATTCACGATCAGGATCTTCCTATGTGCTTATGGGTAGAAGTAGCAATGGCAGTTGTTTATGTGCAGAACTGATTATCCCATAGTGCACTTGGGTTCAAGACCCCGGAAGAAATGTTCACCGGAAAGAAGCCAGAGGTAAGCCATCTCAAAATATTTGGCTGTCCAATGTTTATTCATATACCGAAAGAGAAAAGAAACAAGATGGAACCCTCCGGAAAGAAGGGAATATTTGTGGGATACTGTGAGGTATCCAAGGCCTTCAGAATCTACATACCTGGTCACCACCATATTGAGATCAGCAGGGATGTGACCTTCGATGAAGAAGCAGCACTTAAGAAATCAAGAAGATACCATCTTGAAGAAATGTATGAAGAGGAACCTATAAATCCTAGGACTATAGAATCCATGAGGCAAGTTCCCAGAGCTGCAGAACCTGTAAGGGAATTCATAACTTCCCCTGATGAGGAGACTCCAGAAGACCATGATATAACAGAATTTCAAGAACCTCCTCAAATGACCTTCTCCCATAAAATAAAGCATGCTTGGGAAAGAG